>JAODLL010072578.1:0-16478 GCA_026546735.1 Forbesichthys agassizii | reverse complement strand
TTACCTGGTATGGTGACCGTAACATGGTAAACCAGGTCATAGGTTACAAGCAGGCCAAAGTCTGTGCTAATGACATAGTGGACTCCATTCTGGAACACCTTTATGGCTCCATCCTTCAGGCTTACTGGGAGGTAGCTGAATATTCTATCCACCTACATGTAAAACACAGGATTTGTTATCAATAAGATTATAACAAGTCCACAATGAAGAAATATCATATTATTTAAGTACCTTACACATTTATTTTTCTAGTATTTGACACTACATGACAATTTGTGACAAATATTTGTGTGTGCTGAATTTTTCTGAATTTGTTTTGAGAGTTATTATTGTTTAGTTCCATTAGGTCACAACTGTCTTGCCATGCCATGTCATAAAATGAAATTGGACACTTCAATCAGCTTGGAGGGCTAGGTGTATTTGCTCACCAAGACTCCAAACATGTTATTCCTGAAGATGAGGGTGTAGCCATACACTTCCACTGCAACCAGCTTGGTAACTGACACTGATGGGTTCCTTATCCATTTCTCATTCTCCACCTGAACAGAGTAGGGCACCAGGTGCATACCTTCCAGCCCGCAGCTTTTGGACAGTGTGTATGTACAGGTTCCCTGGAAGTCGAATCGCTGCCCATCAAACGTAAGGTAATGGGGGTCACCAGCAGCATGACACACGCCCTGACCGACAGGCTGGCATTTGCGTAACCCATTGGCCACCTCACATCTTTCATTGGGGCCACAGGAGAACTTCTTACACACCACCTAAAAATAACAGACAGTTAAAGGTTTAGTCAGCTATTGCAAGCTAAATGTAAGATAATACACCCTTTATCAAATATAGCCTCGCATTTAGCTAGTTAACCGTTCTGTGTGCATGTTGAAAAAATAATATGATACTTCTACACAGCCCTTGCTCCGTAAATAGCAACATACACAAAGTGTCGAACACTGCTCGTATCAACAATAGCACTACGCTTTGCTTCACAACGCAGTTCGACGCGTGAGGCACCGCCCGCGGAAGACCGCAGAGCGATACTGTTTTGACTTCAGCTTGAAGTTAGCAAGAGTAACTGACCCTACCTTTAAGTATAAACCAACAGTATAATTGTCGAAATGTATCTTTATATTGTATTTACTCCAGTACCTGTCCGTCCTTCGTGCAGGTGCACTCTTCTTCACATTTCCCATTTGGATAGAAGACCTGGCCACTGTTGTAGTAGTTGTCACCATAGAGACAGCCACACTGTGAGAACGGGACACAGTGGTCTCCACTGAGGATGTATCCCTCGTCACACGAGCAGCCTTCTTTACACTGGGCCTGGCAGCCCTGAGGTGGGGACAGACTCTGGCATGTGGCCGGACACCCTGTGGTGCACACCTCGTAGTGGCTGTTGGCTGAACATTTCACCTCTGCGGGCGGAGAATGATGACTTTAGGCAAGCTTATGGAAGGAGTTCACACTATCTAGATCTGCTGGATGTCTGCTTGCAGTGTGAGCTTGCCCTTCTGTTAATATTAATAATATTGCCACTAAGATTTTGCGTAGGTCTTACCACAGAACTGACTGGTTCGCCAGCTGTAAACCTTGGCCCCTGCTGCCTGGCATGCAGTAGTATAAGATGTGATGCTCTGACAGAGGACATCACTCTTTCCTTTGTACAGGCAGACGTCATAGACACAGTCTTCGAAGAGGCCAGCCGGGTCCACCTTAGCATGACAGTCACGGAATGGGCCTTTGGGATCCGTGAGGATACCACAAAAGTCTCCTGTTTGATAGAGCTTTTTCTGGGTAATGTCACAATCGGGACACACCCCTTTACATCCGTCTATACAGCCAGGAATCTCATCTACTCTCCAGCTTGCACCAAAATCTGCTGCTGACACAGGTTTGGTACCTTTATTTGGAATAAGGTCATCCTGGCCTTTGCCATTGTAGTTGCCACAAAGGCCACAGACAGCTCCCATATACGTGCTGGGAAGTGTGACATAAACCTGGCTGTTCCAGTCAAAGGTGACCTTGAGGTCGAAGTCGGTAGAGATCACAGCAGACCAGCCACTTTTGTACACAGACACCTGTCCTCCACTCAGGGAGACTGGCAAGTTGACCAGCTCACCATTCACCTGGAAAATGAAATGGTAATTAAATAATAATAATAATAATAATAATAATAATAATAATAATCTTTTGTCAGTGTGTCTCAGCTTAAGTGTAGGTCCAGGGCAGTGCTTACCATGATCAGACCCTGGTTTGTCTTACTAATAACAATGCTGAGGGAGTAGATCTTGATCTCAACTAGCTTTGTGTAGGAGACCACTTTGTTGCCCCGATAGTCATTTTGCACCAACACCTCAAAGGGCACCAGACCAGTGTCATTGGAGCAGAGAGCAGCCAGTTGGTAGACACATGTCCCCTGGAAGTTAAACCTTGTGTTGTCGAAGGTCACGTAGTGGGGGTCCCCTGTAGCCTGACAGGTGCTATGGGAAACAGGGTGACAATCTCTGATGCCGTCCACCACCAGGCACGTTTTGCCTTGCCCGCAACCTACATCCTGGCATTCCACACGTCTTTTGGCTCCATCACAGGTACAGCGTCGCCGACAGCCCTGGTCAGCCCAGAATGACTCCCCAGCAGGGATGTATCGGCCCTCATAGGTGCAGCCACAGCGGGCAGCGGGTACACACTGATCTCCACTCAGGAGGAAGCCTGCGTTACAGATGCATGTTTCTTCACAGGGCTGCTTGCATTTGGAGGGAGCTTCAGGGTCGGAACAAGTAGCAGGACAGGCGTTGCCACACAGCTCATAGTGGCTGTTTGCTGGGCACTTTGCAGCTGAAGCAGAAACAGAAATAAATTAAATCAAGTTTAGTTCACTTAATCATGAATTAGTTATGGTATAAGGCCATACGTCATAAGGCTGCATAATTTGTCACACTCTACATATCATTCTGGAAACTCTCAACTAAAATGTATTTGTAGGCTAATAGACCCATTTACTGCCGACGTCACGTTGACTTAAAACCCAAGACCCATTTTAATTTAAAGAAAACATCACTAGAGCTCCAAAAAACACATTAGCAAATTTTTATTTTTATTTTTAAGACTACATTTACATAGCCAATATGTTATATTGTCTTGCCATTGAAAGTAAATGTGTTTTTTTTAAAGAAACATTTGTATATGTGTATATTGGAGAGCTAATTGAGGTTGTAACCACAAGGGGTGTTACAGGGGTAACCAACATGCCCTGATGTCCGCAAGCAGCTCATGCTGCAGAAGTCCTATCAATTCCCGTTAAATCCTGTTAAGCCCCACATACTCTAAATAAATGATCACTTTTAAGATTATCCGTATGACTCAACATTATTTCACCTTTGTGTCCTAGATTAAAGTTTCTTCTGTCATTTTTTACAATTTAAATATCTTCAGAGCAACCCATAAAATGCACTTTTGCTGTTTTGGTCAGTTTTCGGCAGAGATATACATTCTGACACACAAAAAAAAACTAATCATGCCTTGAAGCTGCTGTGTGACGGGATGCATAATGGATTAATAACAAGGTAGGAAACCCAGAACTAACTTTGTATAGCTGTTAAAATTAAATATTTATACAAAAATCATGTAAATACAGGCAGAGACAATAGCAAACTAGGCCCACTGGAGTGAAACACACTCAGTGCGAACAATATCCTAAATTCAGTTTCATAGCTAAAAACAGTCAATGTTTCACCATGTCAGAGAACTATTTTAGCAGGTTATGACAACCAGCGTATTTTAGGCATTTTGCCGATGTGGTCGATGTTTGAATTGAATTGAATTGATTCATTCATTTTCAATGAGATGAGGGGCGGGCTAGGCGGCCGAGGCGGGCGGGTTGGTAGGCGGAATGGCGGGCGGGCGCAGTCCCGAGAACTTTTCCGCTTCTGTGCACGAATCGAGAACACGCCCGCCCGCCTCCGATATGAAATATATTTAACTTTTGAGATGGCGGCGCGGCGAGACACACATTCACCTTCTTGACTTGTATGAATGTAAGCTAGGAAGCAGCACACAGCCGAACCAACTGACAGCATTGTCATAAAATGCTAAATGTTTTAATTTTACAAGCTTTTACTGTACACCAGGCAGAAATTGAGCGAAATACACTGACCATGTTTATTGGACAAAGCTTACCTGAGTTGGTATTAAAACGTAATATGAAAATGCACCAATGACACTATATCATGAATTTTACACATATTTTGTCTTAATTAATTTAAAATAGGCTAGGTTTATTTAGAGACGGTTAATATATATACATTTTTGTTAATCTACGTGGTTTGTTTATTGTTCTGTTCTAATGGTTACCTCAAAACAAAACTCATCGCTTCCGCGACTGCCTTTCACATGAGAGGCGGGTGTGAGGATGCGGGACGGAGAGCGGGATGACGCTTCCTGTGTGAAAAGTCCTTCACACGTCGAAATGCATTGTCAAGCAAAACGCACTGCTACGACTTGATACGAGCGCCACTTTATGTTCCTATTCACGGAGCCAGGGTTGTGTGGAAGTATAACGTGCGCAGAGAATGGTAAGCTAGCGAAATGCAAGGAGATATTTGGTAAATTTGACAACAGTTTATTATCTTACATTTAGTTTTAAATGTGATTTTTAAGATTACTCACGACACTGTGCAATCGTCCTCCAGTCTTGAACCTGGATGCCAGCGCTCTGGCAAGCATCTGTGTAAGATTCCAACGCTCTGCAAAGGAGAAGTCGGAGGCCACCGCCCATACATACATCATATTTACAGTTCTCCATGTAGGCCTTGGGGTCGATCAAGGAGTGACATTTGCTGAAAGGCCCATTCATTTTAAGCGTAATGAGCCCACAGAACAAATCACCCGACCACATTGCCAGAAGGTTGTGTTCACAGCGCTCGCACCCGCCCACACACTCATCTCTACACAGGGGGTCATTCACCAGGCCTGGCACCTTCCAGCTGCTGCCAAATGCAAGTGCGCCAACAGCCTGGCTACCTGAGGGTGTGGCGAAATCATCACTGGGGTTACCATTGAAGTTGCCGCACATCCCGCAGGTCTTACCAGCATAGCTGGCAGACAAGGTCACTACTAGAAAGTGATCCCAGTCATACTGCACAGTCAAGCCAAAATCAGTCTGAATAACTACAGAGCGGCCTCTTTGGAACAAATTCAGTTTCCCCCCAGTCAGGACCGCAGGTAGATTCCAGAGGCTGTTATCAATCTGTCATGTGAAAAGAAATCTGTTCAAATCACAAATTTGAGTTCACAAATAGTACCTAATTTATCTAATTAGATATTTTCACTTATCTCACAACTTAAACTTAAACCATGCTTTTATTTGTGCAATATAAAGTGAATGTATATTCATAATTTGAAATAATTCAATAAATACTTGTTGCTGGATTGTAAGAAATGAAGATGGTATTTCTTACCCTCACACGACCGGTTTCTGATCGAATTGCAGTGATTGAGATCCCATACACCTTCACCATCACCAAGCCAACGTAAGACACTCGCAGACTTCCCCTGTTCTCATTCTGGGCAAGGATCTCAAAGGCTGGGAGGCTGTTTTTTACGTCACAGTTCTTTGCAATGACATATGTACAGGTGCCCATGAAGTCAAAGAGCCGTCCATCAAACGTAGTGTAGTGGGGGTCTCCCATGGCTGAACACCGACCGGTTTTGCTGATCGGCTTGGGGACACATGAGGGATACTGACCCTTCATCTCACATATTTCATTTTCATTGCATGTCACACTGCTGCAGGATAGAGATACACTTCCTGGAGAACCAAAATAATGCTGAAGTTAGTCTGGTGTAACCAGACAATTTTCACTTTGTGAATATATAGTCTGGCCACGCTCCATTGGGATTAAACCGACCTAATATTTAAGAAGTTAAAAATGGTATTGACATGGAATATCATCTGATCATAAAAGCAGTACTATAAGAAATGTTTCTTCATCAAAATGACTATTAAAATCCCAAATTGTGCTGATACTTTAAATGAAGTCTCACGTTAAACATGAACATAGTCCAATAGATTTGCATTAAACAAACAAATTAGTATTTTTAAAACAATTGAATTACACAAAATATCTGTGGGATATGACTAGTATCCACCGGGGACACAATTACCCCTTCTTGGTAGGCGATTTAAAAATGATAAGTGTAAATCAGGTTAGTTAATCTCACCAGCTTGTATGCATTGTGCCAGGGCACCATAGCCATTCATCTGTGCGACTCCTACAGTATAGACTGCAAACATTGAACCAGCACTGGATATTGTGTGTCTGCTGCCCAGATCATCTTCATAGGGCATCTCTGCCCAGGATAAATCTGTCGACTTGACCTGCTTCCACTGGATGCTGCGGGGCAGTTCTTTACCATCAGTGCGAAGCTCTGCTACGGCAGTGGTTTTTGCCACTATCAAGACTTTGTTTTTAAATCCCTTCTGAGCTTGTAGGGCATAGGAGGAGCAAAACTGGTCTGTGGCCAGGATGGTCATCAAGAAAGGGTCATAGAACTCATACTGGCCTAGCTGGACACCATTGAAGAGTAGAAGCACCTGGATGCCATGGTCGGCCTTGATGGACAGAGCATTGGGCTGGTGAAGGCGGACCTCAATCAACTGTCCCCTTGACAAACTCAGAACATCCTCATGGTTCCCATTCTGAACTATGACCTTTGTGGGCTGAGATGCCTGGATGTAGACGCTGTCAAAGCTTGGCTGGAAGCTCAGCGGAGGCACAATGAAGCTGGAGCCCCAGCTGTTCACCGGCAGTAGCTGTTCGTAGACATGATTACATTTAGCAAAGCGCCATGTGCAGGTGTGTCCACTGAAGACAGCAACTGGCGTCTTGGAGGCAACTCTAGTGCCAGATAAATCGTGCAGGCTCTGGATCTGGATGGTCTCATAGGGCTGTAGATCTAGTACCATGTTTCTGCCACCATTGTAGACACGTCCCTCAAACATGAACCCACAGCGTGGGAAGATTTCAATCTGATTTTTCTCTTTACCATTAGTCACAGAGAACTCCATTGGAGAATTGGCAGGTGATACAGCAGGTGTATATATGAAGTACTCTGTGCCCCATTCAGTGACAGGATACACTACAGAGATATCTGTAGTGTACAGCTTGGAGCTGAGAGAGGTTATTGTCACATCTCCTGAGGCCTCAACACGTACAGTGTTGGATGATCTCTTGGTGCCAAATATCTCAATACTGGTGGGGAGATCTATGGATACCCCTTCACCTGCCTTCAGAGATTTCTCCTGGTTGAAATTTAATGGCGGCACTTTCACTGTCACTTTAGTATTGTCCTTAAGGGCTGTGATCTGAAGCTGGAATTGAGGGCTATCATAATTTGGAGCATAATTCTGCATGAAAGCAAGAGCAAACTCTCTTCCTGCGAATCTGGCATTAGACAGACCTGAGAGAAAATAGCAAAGGAAGGAATACAAAACATCAACCCCTTGATAGTAAATGTTCTGTAGGATTACATTTAAAAAGAAACCGATTATGACTTTGTAACATGACAAATCACAAAAAATGAATACCAATTGTCACCAATTGTGATACATGCAATGATATTCAGGTGCTACTGACAGTAGATTTAGCTGAATAATAATAATAATAATAATAATAATAATAATAATAGACAAGTAGGATTTTCAGTAACTGTAAGATTTTTTTCATCACTATTTCTGACACTTGATGGCAACATTAGCTTTACTGTATCTTCATATTTTTCATACAATATGAAATATATGACAAATGTAAATGTAGACAATAACAAGCATTCATTAACAGGTGTATAGTATACAATTATAAAATTATGAATCTCCTAATTATCAAAAAAGACAATTTAAACACGTACAGCTGAGTAGAGCGACCACAGCACCAAACAGCAGGTGGGTTACCATGTCTGAAATTAAAATGAATACATAAAGAATTACATAAGGAATAACACATGTATTACGTTCAATGCAAACAATAGGACAAAACCTGCTCACCTGCTCACTTGAAGAGACACAATGAAACCCATATGCTGTGCATTCTTATATACTCTTTCACCTGAAGCACATAACCAATCACATCTCTTCAAGAACAAATAAACTCTAATACAAACTAGGGCAGAACTTGGCAATGTTGTTCATCTTTCAATGTATTGACATATAGGTGTGACATGCAGAAATGACCATTGCTGTTAAAATAATGAGTCAGAACACACCCCGATACAGCACAATATTTGCTTTAACTGACCTATGATTTTATAATAATGTGTAATTTTTGATGAGAGGAATAATAACTCATAATTTGCTTTATTTTTCTCAAAAATAATTCACAAATGTTTTTGTGTGTATTTTTAGAATTTACACAGTATACATTTTATACTATATCATATATTTAAAACTTATTTTTGTTTTGTCATCATTGTACTGTATATAGGATGCATTCAGTAATTTTTTGGCTAAATGTCTACTTAGGAAGGATATGACGCATGCACCACATAGCTATAATTCCATCTGTATAATGGCTATTTCTTAAAATCAGGTGTAACCAAATAACATTGTCCTTGGTATGCTTTATACATTGGGCATGGCAGGGTTTTTATAAGGACAAACGCACACAATATATCATCAATTAATTATGAACAACAAGCAATTTAAAATCAGGCTCATAATTGTTTTGTAATTAGTGTTCACATGTTTACATTATTTATTCAGTCTGAACAAGTCGGAACAGTATGATTTACGATATAATACAAATACGATACAACAATTAATTATGAATAGTTGCTGGTGTATGACATGTCAAAATCTTGACAAATGTACTACATGTAAGTCACTTTGGATAAAATCGTCTGCCAAATACCGAAAATGTAAAATTAATAGTTTGAAAAGTTTGTAATATATTTTTAATACCTTCTTATGCATTTTTATCATAGTTGACTTATATCACATATTTAACTTCACGTGGGAAAGTGTAATTTTCTTTTCCTGAATGAGGAAGTACTAAAACAAAAAACACTCCAATATAACATTATGGGAAATGCAGCCATTAAACCCAACGCATTTGTAGCACAGAAGAGGTGCCTCTGAAAGTGATGGGCAATTCTAGATTAAACCTAATGTTGGTGTAAAGAGAGGCAATAGTTGGCCTAATGGGCGTCTTTTTGTTAGTTTGGTTCCACCCAACAGTTGTGGCAAATACTGCAGCATAACAATTATTCTGAAGAAACATTAAGTAAATAAAACTGGGAACATACACCATGTTTGTATTAGCTTATCAAATAAAATGATTTCAAATATTGAACTAATCTACATCTGGTAAGCGGTAAGCTAAAGTAAGCGCGATATTTATTTTGTCCTCTGGAAGGTGTGCTTTATAGCACTGTTATCATTTGCACAGGGATGGTCACAAAAATATATCAAGTGTGTAAATGTTTGTCACGGAGGGTAGGGCAATATGTGTGGAGGATCACACCAGATGCTCACCAATTCTGTTATAAATTTCAGAACAAATGGGTACAGATGTTTTAATCAAAGCTTCAAAAGAGGAATATGTAAGAGAAATGTAAGCAACATCATTACCAAATTTTAATATAAAAAAACAACACATTGACATTGACTCCCCGATAAAACCATCGAGATATCGCAAGCACCATCTCTACAATTAGTTTTGCTTACTAATTGGCCTGGCAACTCGCCATCTAGAACTACTTGACAAAACACAACTACCCAATCAGAAAGTTTGTTTAGGTTGGGGAGTTAAACACTACCTGTTTAAATGGGTTAATAGTTAAATTTTCCAACCAAATGTATATTATTATTGCTACAAGTTTATTATGAGTACATTTTTTTAACGCAGTTAGGATTGACTAGTTATAGATTATTACAGGAAAATGCATGTTAATTAAAAACGTTAAAACTTCAATTGTTCAGGGCAGGTCTGAAAAAGTCTTGCGGCTTGGTGGTCCAATTTGTTTGGGCTCCGGGTCCTTACCAATGCCTTCATAGAACAATATCCTTTAACACAAAAATATAATTACTATAGAGTATCATCAGACAACCAATGCAAATTATTACTCATACTGTACTGTACACGCCATAACAAAATACAGGTTTTGCAGTTAAAATCTAACTGTTTAAAAAGTTTGAGACTAAATACCATAGACATAAAAAAACAATATTTTTGCTTGGGCCCCACTTCCATACTTACAGTTTTAGTATTGCGTTCTTTTTCCCCAGCATCATTTGTAGGAAGTTTTTATAGCAGATAGGTTTAGGATTAACGTCCTCTAGCGCTCCACCAGAGACCTCTGACATCATCTTTTTCACTTCCAAGTGAGTTTTCGCCAGTCCCAATTTCTCCAACATTCTCTTGAGCCCCATTATGTCTGTGTAAATTGAAAGTTTAAAGTATTCATCCTATATTCATGTACAGTTGTTACGAGTCCATATAGTAAGCTACAATTAACAAATTAGATGTTTTACCAATCTCTCCCTGATCGTTGAGGTCAAACTCCATGTATTTATCTGTAAATAAATGCAAATATGTCACGTCTTCACTGGTAAGGACACCATTGTGTTTTACAAATTTTGTACTTTGTATTTACTTTTGAACGATTCAAGCTTTGATGCAAGGTCTTCCTCTTCTGCATATTGAGGATCTGAGAGAAACCCCTATAAAATGATGCATCAGCACATATGAGTCTGATTATTTGTCATTTGATATGATGGTCCCTGATCTTTTGCCTAAAGACACACACCTCATTGACCGTGTTCAGTTTCTCCTCTTGTTGAGACTTGAGAATGCCATATGCTTTACCCCCTGTAAAATAAATTGCAAAATCACACTTTGATTATTACACTTTTGTATCTGTTGGTTTCTGTGTGTGTCTGTCTCTGATGTTCTAATTTGCACATTGATGTGTAGAATAAACATAACAGACTAACCTTGAGCACTTTTGTCCATTCTTCTCCACAATGGCGAATAAGGTGGTGGACGTTCTGCTAGCAGTAACAAGTAGGCTATAATGCTTTTACCACAGTTAACAGAAGAGGAAGTTGTGTGGATGTTTAAGAACCCATGTGATCATTGTTCCTTTCCTTTTTTAGCAGGTTACATAGAGGAAATATTAGTCTGCAGATAGCTGACAAAAACCACCCATCAACATCACACTTGAAACTAGTCAAGTTTATTTGTATAACCCAGTTAAGATGTAAATATGTTTTTTTCAATACCTCGTTATGGTAAAGTAAGTAATTCTGAGATGAATGATTATTTATTTTTGAACTCACTCATACATCTCCCTCCCTTCAATACCATAGGGTGCTCTTTCAGAAGCTCCTCCCCTCACTTTAGAAATGCTTTGCCAAGGCTAGTGTAACGGTGACCAGCTCAGCTGCAGAGTAAGATACATTTTACACACCGACACCTCATGAACACCTCTACCAGACATTAAAGCCCTTGGGCTTTGGGCAACATGGGACGGGACAGTCCGGTTACACTATTCGATTATTGTTGTGTCATGCAATCTGAACCACTTTGTTTGTGTTCCTATTTTCAGAGCCAAGGCTATGTAGATACACCTGATTATTTTTGCACCATGCACACATATGGGCTTAGAGTTTGACTAAATGTGCATTAGTTTACAATCACTGACTATCTATTAATGACGTCTAATTTGGATTGGGCTTTGTTTTTTCTTTATCATTAAACATTTGTATTAAAGTGGGTTAAAGATGTTGTATACAGCTTTCTATTGATGGTTTTGGTTTTTATTTTCTTCTTACCTAAATGTGGCACAATTTACTGCAAGCACATAGAACACAGAGACAAATATAGTAGCCTACTAGTAGTCTATATAAAAACTTTGACTGCAACTGAACATAAACGTTGTGGATCCAAGGGGCATATATCACATATGACGCTCTCCAGTGAAACAACAGGACAGGTTGAGGCTTAAAAAGTATTTGCTAAGCTATTTGACAGCCTGTAGCAGATCATAGCAACCACTGGTAATGGTGGTCACACACTGCACACTTTTCACACATCGTTCACTGATGGGTTGGTTTTGCTGCTGCAGTTCATCATGCTGTATTTCCTGAATTTCGTCATAGACATGGGTCTGTGAAGAATAATATCTCAGTTTATAAGGCTATTGCCGTAACCAGTGACAAGTCAGTTTGAGCAAATCAGGATGTAATGAATCATTAAATAAATCAATATATAGCCTAATGCATACCTTAGCTAAATACTGCTACTTATGTTTGTTCTCAGTGAAAACACTTACCATTCTAATATCTGACAATTCATCTCCTGAAACAAGCAAAGAAACACATCAGTTTGTATGTGTAAAGGCCATATTGCTATTGCTGTGAGCCTACTGAACTTCCCCTCATCGCGACCAGTAAAGTGACCAGTAAAGTGCCCATATTGTCTCATCTCAAACAGGTAGGCCTACCTGAATCTTGTTTGCGTAGTCTCACCCATGCATACAGTCCCACGCTGACTGCACACAGCGAGAGGCCAAGAGGAAGAGTGATCCACGCTACTGCGTTGATTGCTGTTTGCACATGGCATGATCTGGTTGCTCATTTGTTTAATGTCACTGTGTGAAACGATTGTGTCCAGATTTTAGATATACTTACAGTGAATGCAATGCCACTTCCTTTCAACGGTTTGGACACCCTCTCTTGTAACAGAGCACGTAGTCTCTTCTCTTCTGTTTTTAAGGAATAGCTTGGAAACAAGGGTGTTATTCTCAACAGTGAAATCAGTTTGTGAGCTATTCTGGCTACTCCCAGTCCAACTTAGACTGAAGTCAGCTACACATTTGACAGGGCAGGTCAGTATGCAGGTCAAGGTCAGGTTTGGTCCACTATGCTCTTGTTTTACTGTAACGACATACATTTCCCACGTGAGAGACTGTGGTTAAAGTAAACGCTTCAACATTCACTTTCATACATTTCCGACAGCTGCAACACTGACTGTCTAGGATGTGCAGTCGAATGGTGTAGTTTGCCTGGCCGCTGGCTGAACACTGGTATTCTCCAGAATCATGCGCACCGGCCCTGCTGATGACCAGCGGGGAGCCTTGGTTGCTACGGTGATGACCCTCGCCATTTGTGATGTCATCCAACAACAGTGGCATTCTGCGCAGGTGCCATTGCTGCTGCCGACCGGCCGACGTGTGAAGGGAAGTGTTGACACACAAAAGGGCCACTGACTCACCCGCCACAGAAAACACTTCCTCAACACCACCTTGGGGAAATGGAGAACAGTGTTTAATGGGGACATTTCACTTTTCAAATAATAATATAATAATAAAGCACTTTATCTACCTGATACTGTTGTTGTGTAGGTGACAGTGGCTTTCACAGTATTTCGTTGGCTCAGTTGGCATCTCCACTTTCTGTGATGATCTGTGGGTTTCAGGGCTATTTTCAGTTTGCTAAGGCAGCTTGACGAGTTTATAACCTCAAATCTTTCTCCATTTAACTCTGTGTTGGCCTCATTCAGCCACTTGATTTGAATGCCTCCATGGTTACATGATGTTAAACCAGTATATGTGTTCAGAGAACAATGAAGCTCAGAGTCAGTATTCTTTGTTACTGTAGAATGACAAATAACATAAAATAAATAAAATAACAAAAGCATTAACAATCTACTGAGAACTAAAATGAAATACATTACTTTGAAGAATCTCCAGTGAAACTTTGAAAATTGATGTGAATTCCACATTTTCACAAAGGTATTCCCGTGCATCGCCTATTTCCACATTGTCTATATGTAGAAAACAGTTTCCTCTCATTTTAATCCTGCTTTGGTCCTCATTTTGAAGGGCCACCAAGCCTGCTTTGACCAATGTAGTAGGATACGACTTCAACATTCCACGCCCGTCAGACGCTTTCCAGTTGACATAGTAGCAGGTTTTGATAGAAGGTATGGCACATGGTAATGTAACACCCTCACCCAGCGAAGCAAAAATGACCAAGTCATCTAATGTAGAAAAACAATGAAATAGCATTGTAAGGAACAGCATAGTATCTCTTTCAGCATCTTTCAAAGCTTACGATAATGAATGAAAAGGATTTCAGCTCATACCCTCTGACTTTCAATTATGGTAGCATGCACAAAGATAAAGTAGACCTATACATATGAAAAATGTTTTCCTGGACACACACCAATGTATGATCACACATTACATGGATAAAAATAAATATGTCAACTCACAAATATTTGATTATCTTTTATGATTAAGTACAAGAAGATTGTTCATTATATTATTGACAAGGTTATTTATCTATATTTACCAGGTGTATGAGGTCCAATAGTTGCCTGTATAAAAAATAGACAGAATTTAAAAAATGAAAAGCAGATCATCTTCAGTACATCTGCAGAATGTCTGCATATTTCTAAACCCAACAGGATTTCATAAGGCCAACATGTCAGGAAATCATGAGGATGTGTCATACGTTTTAGTTGACACCCTGGTTTCATCTTTACTAAAAATAAGATACATTGCTTATTGTGCCAATTAGCAATGTTACCTAAGAACAATGTTAAATCTGTGGAAGCTGAATTATGGTAAAATGTTTGATTGATCCTCAACAGGATGCTATTTCATCATAGTCACTACATATACAGTAAATATTACATTACAAACACGCCCATTCAGCCCTGAGCCCTTTGAATGTAGCGTTTTTTTGTCATAATGTTAACACACTCATTATTTATTTTTTAGTATTATTTATTTGGTTTATGTATATTAAATATATCCCTCTGCAATATATTGGGAATATGACTGCACCTTGTAACCTCTTTCCTATCTCTTTAAAGTGGTTTTATACAACTTTCTTCCACTAGACGTCACATTAAATATTATTATTTTCATTATTATAATATTATGAGGACCATATTCGCTTCCTGTTTCTGCTGCAGTGAAATTACTTCAATCCATTAAGGTGCATGCCCCAATGCTGTGTGACTGATGTGACAATGATGATGGGAAATGATCCAACATTTCTAGAATTCACATGTCTAAGTCTGAGTAAGTATCTGGTCAGTACCTGAATTGTGTCTTCATCTTTAGGATTTGTTGTTTACTTTTACTCATGAATTTTCCAATACATTTATAGTCTTTACAATGGATTTTCTGTCACACAATGAACCAAAACAATTTGTAGTGCATTTTATTTATGAAAAATTACAAAGGATGCACTCAATATGTTGTTCCTATAAATATCTGTTCAATCATTTGACATCTCCATGAGACACAACCTTCTACTTTTGTTTGTTTATTCCTCTTTACTTTTCTAGAATGATTAACCAAGTGCTCAGTGTCTTAGCAAATAGACAAACTAAGAGGTAAGATTCATCCATTTACTGTAGTGAACACTACTGTATATTATTCCTACTGCATATTCCATACGAGGCCCTCGCATAGTAGAATAACACATGAGGCCTGTAGTTAAGCCACCGGTCTCGGCCGAGCAATAACTTTATAAGGCTTGACTTTTAGTACCACGCTGGCGACGCCTCTCAGCTCTGGCAGACAGGCCTCGTTTTCAGGAGACACGAACTGAAAATCTCTCAGTAAGTAGGCGGTGAACAGAAAGAGCTCCATCTTGGCCACCGTCTCACCCAGGCACAGGCGAGCCCCCCCTCCAAACGGAAGCAGGGCGCGGGTGGAACCTCCTCCACCCTCCAGAAAGCGCTCTGGGAGAGAGTGGGACTACTGTTAGCTCAATTCACCCTCAGCTGAGCCGAGCTGGAGTAATAGGGACTATACCTGGTTTGAAGCTGTAGGGTTCGGTCCAAACCGAGGGGTCGTGGTGTGCTCCGAACAGGTTAGGAATGACCACCGTGTTTTTAGGGATGAAATAACCTGCAATACTAAACAGGCAGTGATCTAATGGTAGATTTGTCTCATTAGCATTGGCATAGCATACTTGAAATTCCCTTTGTTCGCTATAAACATTGTTATTTACACCGTACACCAGGTCATTTTGTAAGTGTTGACAGGATACAATAACACAATCACCTGTTCGTGTTAGCGTACCTGGTCAAAGAACGCCAATTCTATATCGATTAAGTTTGAACTATGATAGAATGTGTTTCTATCCTGTGAAATGTATAATGGACACGTGAATATCAAACAAGTCTCCATTAGTTAGGCAGCAGCTAGGTGCAATTGTGTTGTGCTCGAAGATTGTGCCAATGGAGAGAGAGGCCCTTGTGTTGTGAGGCATGAGAAAACCTTGAGACTGAAGAACAACAGAATTGCTCCCAGATATTGCATTGCTTATTAGTTTAAAATAGTGCTGTACCAAACGATTATTTTCTTGGTAAATTAATCTATCGATTATTCTTTCGATTAATCGATTATTCTTTCGATTAATCGGATAACTACATTATTGATAATATAGAAATCCAGTCGATGCCATA
>JAODLL010072557.1:15000-16485 GCA_026546735.1 Forbesichthys agassizii | reverse complement strand
CCAGGTACACAGTAGGACTGATCCGCATGTATGGTCTGCCCCATCACTTCTTTCAGTCTATTAGCCAACACTTTAGTGAACACCTTTAAGTCTACACACAGCAGACTGACTGGCCTCCAGTTTTGTATTTCACTCAGGTCACCCTTTTTTGGCAACAGGTTTAGGACCGCCCTCCTACAGCTGAGCTGTAACTTCCCTTCAGAAAGGCTCTCATTCAACACAGCCAACAGATCCTCCCCTACTGTAGTCCAAAAGCCTTTGTAAAAATCCGCAGGAAGTCCATCAATGCTTGGGGGTTTCCCCTGTGCCATACCTTGTACTGCTTGCAGAAGCTCTCACACGGTCAATGGACGCTCCAGTTCTGCGTTTTCTTCTACAGACACCTGAGGAAGCCCCTGATGGAATTGTTGTGCAGCTGCTATATCCTCAGAGTATTCACAAGCATGGAGATCTGTGTAGAACTCTACCGCCCTCCACCTGATATCAAATGCTTCTGTGAGTGTCTTTCCATCCTCAGCACGAAGGCAATGAAGGAACCGACTCTGTCCATTCTTTTTTTCTAAACTGAAAAAAAACTGCGATGGAGCATCCATTTCAGAGACATTTTGAAAACGAGCTCTGACCAATGCTCCCTGTGCTCTGTATCCTAGCAACTCTGCCAAGGCAGTCTGTTTTTCCTTAAGAGTCTTAATATGATGTTGATTACCAGCGGACTCTACCAAATCTTGGAGGTCCAGAATACCTATCTCCAGATCTCTTATTGGTCTATTGATGCCCCTTGTAACATTAAACGTGTACTGATTACAAAAATGTTTAATTTGTATTTTCCTTATATCCCACCATTGTCTTAAAGATTGAAAACATGCAACCTGTGACCTCCATTTCTCCAAAAAAAACTTAAAACACAGCCTAAAATTGATCATTCAACAGTATTGTATTAAAATGCCAATATGCACTCCTTGGTTTTACATTATTTATAAAAGCAACCCCTGTCATCATACCATGGTCAGAAAAACCTACTGGAGTGATAACACAGGATTTGAACATTTGCAGGTGATGTTTGAAACAATATAATCTGTCAAGTCTAGCCAAGGAGATTTTTGTATCCCTAGCATGCCCCCACGTATATTGTCGACTATCCCCATGCTGTTTTCGCCATACATCCTCCATGTCATACGTTTCTAATATTGTTTTTAACACACTGCATGAAGCAGCATATGGTTCTCTATGATTCCTGTCTACATCACTGATAGTACAGTTAAAATCTCCACCCATAAATACATAATCTGCATAATCACATTTTTCGATTACATCAGACAATGTTCCAAAAAACACATATCGCTCTGCCCCATTTACGGGTGCATACACATTAAACAACACCAATGTAACTTTTTCATACTTTGCAGTGACTTTTATAAGTCGTCCTTCTACAATTTCTTCACATATGATTGTGGTAAAAATCGTTTAGCAAAAAGGATAGCCACT
>JAODLL010072557.1:0-10000 GCA_026546735.1 Forbesichthys agassizii | reverse complement strand
TCAATTTAGCAGCATTGATTACAGTTATTGCAGTTGGGTAAAAGTCTAGTCTATTTGTTTTGTCCCTGGTGGATAGTGTAGTGTCTGCCTGACGATAACAGTTCAAACAGGGGGTGGCCTGGATGAGAGGTGTCCTTTAGGATGTTCTAGATTTTTGTGATTTTCCTACATTACTGTACGTAGGTTCTCATAAGGCCTAAGCGGCCAACGCAAGCAGATGTATTGAACCAGGGTTTACTGTATGTATATTTTACTGTATATAAAGTATGTGTGCATCATTACTAGCCTTGGAGATTATCCGACGGCCCCAAATTCATATACATTGACAAAGCAACTGCCGACATGCAGTACCATTCACAATGCCACAGCAGCAACAATAGAAACTGTTAAGTATAGCTCCCAAAGCTCCACTATTATTGCAATCCCACAAAGAATATACTGTAAGGAAACCTTTCCTCTGCTCATTTAACACGTACATGTGTTTTCCAGCATTGCATTATAAAAACTCAGCTCGTTTGTTAATGTCCTTCAATATTTGCCTTGCAGGTTGCCTTTCAACAATGTAATACCTGTGAGACCGCAGGTATATTTTTCCCAACATGTTCATATTTCTTATTTCAAAGTGCAGCCATTCACGCTTACGGTTTTGTGCCTATTGTGCGCTGAACATTCAGCAGATGATTGAGATGAAGGTTGTTAGCACAGCCAGTTGCAGTGTCCTTTCACCGGCTTCAGGTGTGACCTACAGTATGAGAAGCAAATAATCTTTTTTCGGGAATTACAATTTTTTTCCGTCCTTTATTTCTTATGCATTTGTCTTTTCTGCTTTCGATTTCTGCTTCAATTTTACTCTTAACCTTTAGCCCTGGACTCAGTGCTGGTTTAACTGTGATGTATTTATTTATTTTCACTTTGTCTTCATGTCTATCTAGAAATATATCAATATATCAATCAATGCACAAATAAATGAATCAATCAATCAGTTTGTCTTCGTTATTACCTATTCTCCACCTACTGTATCTGCACAGCCTGGCACCAGAAAAGAAATGGAGAGCGTCTATTTGTGTAAATCGCTAGCGTTGAATAATACATGGGTGGCAGAGCATAGCCAGGGAGGCTGACGATGGAGAGACTATTAATCTGGACAGAGTTTTGATCGCATTAATATGGAACATTTATTACAATGAGATATGTGCCGACAGGTTCACATTCATTACAGTATGTAGGTCTATTACAGTATGGTTACAATGGTGTGGAATACCAGCTAATGTTTATATGCACACGCGGCCCAATTATGCACACAGGTGTGCTTAACAAGCCAGATTTATATAGTTAAACATGCAGGTGCACACACACACACATACAGTACATGTACGTATTATTTTTGCACTCCATTCTGGGTGGTTGAATGCCCCTTCTGGTGTCTGCCTCTATCAATATATGTTATCTTCCCCTCAGAGGGCTTCTGAAAGTCCGCCCCACAGTGAACAGCAACAGGTCTGTCATGGGCAGCCGTTGTGTGGGTGTGTTCTTTCTGCCACAGGTTAAGATTGGACAGATATGAGGGGTCACTATAGCCCTGTAGCCTAGTGAACTCATCAGTCAGCAGCATTAGATTATGGGTAGTGACACTCCGGTCTTCAACTCATTCTCTGTTGTGGTGGCAGTGATTCAACACACGCAAGCCCACACGCACAAGCAAACGCACTCGCACACACGCACACACACACACACACACACAGACAACACTGGCAGCAGTAGCTGGACTTCGCGGTGTGCATGAAGTGCAGATAATAAACCAACAACAGCAGAGCTGTAGTGGGAAACAAACAAGAAACAAAGAAACAGATGGTTCAATATTTACTGGTCATCTCCCATCATCTGTCCAATCATCAATCAGGTCCCATCTGTCCAATCATCAATCTATTTCACCTGAAAATGGCACACTGAGAATATGCATCGTTATTAAAACCACTTATCTGTCTTACAGTATAACACAAGAGTAGTGATAAGTAAACACTACACCAACAGACAATATACAGTATGACACAATATGGTATATTGCAAACTGTGTTGTGACAGTTTGACTCTAGTTTGACTCTAAAAGCAGTTTCCTTTCTTAAGTTACAAATGTGTTAAATACCATATCAATGATGACATTTTTTACTGTTCACAGACTGACTTGAATAGCAAGATATAGCAGCTATTATAGGGGCAGTGCATTGAATATGAAAAAGTTAGGATTTTGATGAAGAATTTCAGTCTGGCTCATGTGGAAAATCAACCAAGCCTTTAGTCTAATTCTTCTATAATGACAGCTACCAGATGCAAATGTAATCCTTATTATCCAGTAAAAGAAAACACCACACACACACACATACAAATACACTTTAAGTAATATAAATATGCTATATTTTTCAAATACCATGCCTTTCTGTTAAATATTTAATCAGAGAACAGCACACAATTAAATAATTCATCATTAGATATTTATGCTTTCATTGCCATTCCCTGCAGGGTTGAATGGAAGAAAAACATTTTAAAACACTAGATTAAATCTGAAATGTGTGACATAATAAAACGCTGCATAAATTTTTTAAATCAATATCACGTTTACCAGCATTTTACATAATTACAAATGTAAAAACATGACGTGTGTAATTGTCTTAGTTCTCTTTGGAATGACGAGGTCGCGTCGGATCAATGTTATATGTTTTATTTGTTCCTGTAATTCCCTTATCAATGGTCAGATCGTTGTCTGCTGAACAGCGCTGCGGGAGGACCAGGAAGTGTTCCGGATAAATAAAACACGGTGTATATGGTCACGTGGCTCTCAGCAGGCTGCTGAATGATTTAAGGATTTTTACCTCATCAGTCTCCTCCAGCCCTACCCTCACGGTCGCCCGGTGATGCGCGTAAAGCTTAGAGATGCTGCTACTGCCACTGACTGCAGCATCCTCTTATCTACCCGGGTCACAGTGAGTGATATTCACAGTATTCCTATCTCAACTCTTCTCTCTTTTTCTGTGTTGTTTTGCTTTAAACGATGGCGCATGAAGCAGCATGTCGCCCTCAAAGACATTACCTTTGATTACTTGAATACCGGTAAACGAATACGTTGCAAATACTTCATTCGTGAGTGTTAGAAGTCACTTTTTTTAGAAGTCACGGGTTTGTTCTTGAAACCTAGATAGTTTAGGGCGGATGTCGCTATTCCCAACGGACTGGAGCTGCGGCATAAATATTACGAGATTCGACATAGAGTGAGATAGCGGACATAGGCTAGTAGAGGCGCGGCTGGGACCACCTGACTCTCGGAAACGGTAGGAGGGTGGGACTTTTAAACACCAGAAGTGATCCTGTTAGTCAAACACCGACTCATTTGGCCTTAGGCTTTGAAATGGAAGCCGTTGTTTCGCAGTGTGTCTGTCTGTGTGTGCGCCCGCCGTGAATATGAGAAACGAGATCCTGAATCGCGATGAGCCTATTGTCTTTGTGTTCAGGAGAGGAGGAGTGGGGAGGGGAGGGGAGGGGAGGGGGGATGGTATGAGATGAAAGAAGAGATGTTCTTGATGGTAATGTATACAGTTAACAAGGCTCTAGGAAGGGGCATTATCCTGTAGTGTGTTTAGCGATTTGTCATGGCCACACATTGTGCACATGATGTGATCTATCTATCTATTTATCTATCTATCTATCTATCTATCTATCTATCTATCTATCTATCTAGCCATTTTCTTATCACACAGCATCAATACATATTGAGGGGAGATATATCAACCTGATATATCGGTGTGAATGCGTTTCTGAGACCTACAGTATCACTCAGTCAGCTTTGAGCTTTGAAACTGGGCTAATCCTTAATGACATGGGCAGATCTCTTTTCTTTCCCTCTCCCAAACTTCCCCCAGTCCCCTCTCTCTCTCTCTCTCTCTCTCTCTCTCTCTCTCTCTCTTTATCGCTGATATGAGGTATTGCGTATTTTTATCTTGATTTAATTGCATTCTCTCATTGGCTGTGCTGGGCTCTGCTGAGGAGCTGTCCTTGGTTCTGAAAACACTCAACAGGTATAAGTGTTTCAAAGCAGAGGGATTCAAAATAGTAATGTTAATGACTAACTCTTAATGAGACATCCAGACATTAGTTAAGTGTGATGCTTTCAACATTATCCTACCTGTAAGCATTGAGCAAAATACCTAACCATAGCCTGCTCCTGACAACCTAACAGCAGCTGCTATATTACCTAATTGTAATTGTCATTGGCACCACTATACTGTAATGTTTTCTGATGGAGTATAGGGTTGCTTAGGTGCTGGGCCTTTGTAGTGTGTGTGTGTGTGTGTGTGTGCGTACATGTGAAAAATAAATGCAAGAGAGCAAGGGAGTTGAAGGGGTGAGAGTGAAATAAATAAGCAAAAGGAAAAATAGAGACATTTCATTTATAAAAGCGGTCAATGCATTGGTCTGACCTCTCTCGCTCTCTCTCTCTCTCTCTGCCTCTCTCTCTCTCCCTCTATCTCTCTCTTTTACACACACACACTTACTGCATGTGTGTGTGTGTGTGCACACGTGTGTGTGTATAGACTGGGTTCACCCCATCATGTATGTGACACATTCATTAATGGCAGATGAATAGCTTTCACACAGCTGATTCCATTAGCCAACCTTTGTTGTAAAATATAGGTTTGACTCACGCTTTACACACACACACACACACACACACACAAACAGAGTTTGTGTTTATGAATGGGAGAGCGTCCCTCATGTCTGGTCCACTGACGTCAGTGAACCTGCTTGCGTATAAAAGGCTAATACATTCAGACAGTCAGCACACACACATGCACACTATAAATCTCCCTATTTCTGTCAACAGCAGACACACCTCTCAGTATAGCCACCAAAAGAGATAGGAACAAATGTGTGTGAGAGAGAGAGAGAGAGAGAGAGAGAGAGAGAGAGAGAGAGCTACATTAAAATTTTGGCTACACATATCAATGGCTATCTAGAGAACATAGTAGTCAATTTAATGTCATATTTTTTTTGTTTAGTAGTCAAATGATGAATCAGCTCTTTCAGGACAAAGTCCTAAATCAGCCCCTGAGATCAATGCAGTTGATGGAGTTCAGCACCATGGTTTCCATAGTGAACTTTGCGGCCTGACGAACTGAACAGAGATGGTGGGAGAGTAGAGGAAGAAAATGGAGCAGAAAGAAAATATTGAAAGGATGGTCTATTTACAGAGCTGTTTCAACACAGCGAGTGTATTCTAGACCCTGCAGATGTGCTACAGGAAAACAGGAGGGAAATATTGTATGTTCCGCTGAGAGCTACACAGAATCAGTGGCTCAGAGACTGGACAGGTAACAGAGGTTAAAGTGAGTTGAAAATGGCTGCTGCTGCTGATAGATAGACTCTTCCCTCTTGCTGAGGGATGTGTTCTCTTCAAACCAGGCCTAAGCACCAGCGTGATAGATAGTTTAGCTGTGTCTGCTATTTAAGCCAGACAGATTTTAATACAGTGATACATTGAAAGCTATCTGAGCCAATTTAGATGACCCACCTGTCTGTAGCTAGGACAGGCAGTAGAATGTACGTAGAATCGATAGGAACACGCAGTGTGGAAAGCAATCTTCATAACAGTGTTGGAAATGACCTGGTTAAGTGTTTCCCAATAGGCCATGGTCTTTAGAGGTGTGTCCAGTCGGAAGGATGCCACTGTCAAATGTGTCTAGAAAACCATCAGTGTGAAGGTTTGTGTACACTCCTGTGTGCAATGGGTTTGAATACTAAGAGTAATGTGCATTGAATACCTGCAGCAGCTCGAACCTAAACCTAAACCTCTAATATAGTTTTAAGCGTAAATGGACCAGATGTCAGGTTTAGGTTAGTTTGATGTTAGTTAGCCAGGAGGAAGACACTGTCTGTATTCTTGACCTGTTGTCTTTCAGGCGTAACGCTCACACTGTGTACATACCGTATGTAGGATCGATTTGAATTGTTCCAGGTCAGGCCACGAGGAGTAAGTCTGCCAGCCAGTTAGTGAAACAGGCAGGCAGGCCAGTCACGCAGAGGAATTCAGCTTGGAACCAGTGGTCTGGGGACCTTTTAGACACACAGCCAGAGATTTTAGACTGATGACACACGCAGTAAACATGAATCAAAGCTTGTCGATGCGGGGGCTTTTAGAGATGTTGTTAGAATGCTGTTGACTAGTCCCACATTGTGTTACCACCCACCATCTTTGTTCACATTGCAATGATTGAGTACAGCACACGATCACAGGATGACCAAACTAACTAAATCAGGCCAGGCAGGCAGCTAGCCAAAGAAACTAACAGGCAGGAGAAAGGAATATGAGGGAGGTGGATACAGTAATGGCCATCAGGATCTGGCATAGAGATTGAGAAAGAGAGAGAGTCAAATGTCAAATTAGATTTTTCCTGACTCAGGTGTTCTGTTTAGTGGTGATGAGTTAGCTGCATCCTGCCCTGTCTGTGACCCGTTCAGTACAGGGCCAAGACCACTACACCGGTTCAGCCTGAATCCTGGGCCAATACTGGACAGGAGCCAGGCTTTTTGTGTGTCTGTTTGTTACGTGAATGTTTGTTAGTACATTATTGATCTATTTTATTCTTTTATTTTATTTTGGTCTTTACACACCTTCCACAGTAGTGACCTCCGTCCAGGCCTTCCTTGTAATTAAGAATGTATTCTTAACTGACCTGCCTGGTAAAAGATTAAGGTAAAGGTTAAAAAAAAGGTTTTCAGTCCAAGACAAAAATAGTCTCTTAGCATTATTACTGTAAGAGACTGCAGCTCTTTATCCGGTGATTGTAGATGCACAGAGAAGGCACACAGTAGGCTTAGACACGTCTGGTTTCATTAGACATGGGAATGGATGCCCCTACAGCGTAGCTGGAGAGGAGGCACACAAATGAAGCCAGCAGTGTTGGTAATGATTATTGTGATGCAACATCAACTATTGATATTGGGACAGACATGCTCCTGCAGAGCAGATAATGGGCCATGTTTGTTTACTACTATATGTAGTTATTTTACAAACATGACTGTATTTTATTCAGGGTTGTGCTTTTTACTGTGCATAGCATACGTATACAGCCTAACAAAGTAGACTTACTTGTATTTAAGAATATTACATGTTGCTATTGCCTGCTGCTGTAGAAGGGTTTAGCAGCATTTCTTTTTTATTTGGCAAATATTAAACATCTTTTAATGAATAATCACTGAATAAACTGTGAAGATGTATTGTGTGAGCCCACACCTTAGACTATACTTAAACTGCTTAGCTGCAGGCATTTTAACCACAATGTCATATATATGGCATACACAGTACTGCAGGGGAGATGTAGTCAACATAATGCTGTGTGTGTGTCCATATCCCAGTACTGACAAAACATTGTGCGGGGGAGTACATTTGTTAATTAATTTTTTTAGTTTTTGTGAATTCAGTTTATTTTTTGCAGTATAATTTAATAACCCTATACTTTTCAGCCTCTTCATAATTCCCATAGAATGAATGTAAATTCTTTATCATTGCACCTATTTGAATGCACAAATTAGACTTGAGAAAATTAGGACACAAATGGACTTGAGAGACTAGTCCACATTGACCAAGGAGTGCTGATGTGTTAGTAGGTGATGATCTTAAGAACAACAGTGTGGTCAATGTAATGAACAGATTGTATTATGAATACTACAGTATTTGAATGCATTTGTATTTATAAATCCTTATATTCTGCTAAGCAAAACATGTCACAGTCCTGTGGATAACTGCTGGCCAGAATTATTTAAACACAGTCACTCTAACACCTGCTGCCCATGTACTTTGTGCTAGATGGTTTGTTGATCTGCAATCTGCAATTTTCAAATAAAATATTCCTTCCAGAGGACAGGAAATAGGCATCAATAATTAAAACTAACCAGATAAAATTGAAATTGTTATTTAAATCAATAGGATACTTATATGGTGCGTGTGCGTGTGGACGTGGTCAAACAGTGCCTATTCCTGTGATCAACATTTTCTTGAATGTGATTGAATTTGTGGCTAGCCAACCCTTTGTCTCATTAAAGATGAAATGTTCTGTCTGGTGCATGCACACTTATAAGCACACACACACACACACACACACACACACACACACACACACACACACACACACACACACACACACACACACACACACAATCAATCAGGATCAATGCAAACTTCACATATTGTAAAATGAATGTGAAGCTCTATCAAGAAACAAGATTTTCAATTTTCAGTAGTGGAGCTCAGCTAAAAGTCAATAACAATTATGCATTTTAAGATACAAGCTGTGCTTTTTTGTCTTTTTCTAACACTGGCTGTTTTGTGTTTGATGTTAGTTTTTGTTCCAGGGCCTTTGTTCAAGCCAAGGTCCACATTCTCTTTGACCTTCCATGTGTGACATTTGTGTTACAAATGCATATGCAGTATATTCAACTGTAAATAGATTCAACAATAAAAATCCTAACATAGTCAGTGTTATTTTATTGAAGTTACAGTAATAGTGATATGTTGATAGTGTTATTGCTTTTAATATTATTATTTTTATTATTATGTGATACTAATAATAATTGTATTTGATACATAGTCAATATCAGACTATAATCTATACAACTTTATTGCAATTACATTTTACAAATTGGACTCTTTATGGCCGTCTTGAATTTGTATGGCATGTAGGCTATTATCTTAATGGCATTTCCCAAGAACTACAGTATGATAAATAAATTAAACTAATTATGTTCTCAATATTATATTATATTGATTTCAGTTAAGAAACAGATGTCGCTGGGGCCATTTTGAAAAATTGCTGACATGCGCAACATGTCATAAGTGTCCCAAATTATAATTAATCATAAAATGGACAATTTTAATAGTTACTCGTTCTAGTGGATCAAATCTTCCACAGCCTTTAATTCTTGCCTGCACACCCAGAGTATGTTGGTGTGTGTGCGTGTGTGTGCGTGTGTGTGTGCGTGTGGGTGCTTTGGGATTTTAGAGCTATATACATTGAGTGCAATTTTTTAGGAATGCCATAGACAGTGAGTGCAATGAGAATACAGTATTCCGTATGTTCTTGTTGATAGCCCTTGACTGTAAAAGTCTATTAAGATTTTTCACAGATGATTCTGACTCATCAGGCCTCCTTAATTTGTCTGGCAAATCAGCTGTCGATCGCATGAATGTGCACACAACACTACAACAGATGTACCAATGGGCTCTGGGATCAAGTAGGAGCAGAGCAAGATGGAATGGGGTGGTTGATTTACAAAATCTCTTCTCTCTCTCACTTTTCTTTTTTTAGTTTGCTCTCATTACAACTCTCAAATCCTAGCCAAAGCAGCTTTAAGGTGATGGAGCATATTCATTAAAGATGCAGTAGCCTATTCTTTCCTATCGCATTATTTGCCAGTCTTAGGACATTTTTCTGACCAGTACACAAGAGCTACATCTTTATATTGGGATATCTGCAGGCGCGTTGTACCTAAAGACAGTTCTGCTGGCATGATTGATAGCAGAATGTCCTCAATTTATTTTTTTTTTTTTATTTTTTTTTTGGAGAGTTACTTTATGGTACTTGTAAAAATACTTTTTATTATTTTCTTTCATTTATTTATATATTTATTTATTTATTTATTTATTTTTCCCTTTTTTTTAATACAAAACATAACATCAATTATTTAACCTGCATCACAGTCTAATTTAGCTCAATTGCTGCTGGCGTATAAGAGCGACAGATGGAGAGGGCAGCTCCTCAGACCAGGTGGGGGAGAGTGGCCAGTAAGGCCTCCGCGGTCAGCCTGGTGGAGAAGACGGCAATGGCCGCGGGGAATTCTGTGTTCCGACGAGACTTTGTGTTTTTAGGCATCCACTGCTTCTTCTCGTGCTGGCCTTGCTTCTCCAGCTCCGCACCCATTAGCTGCCGAATGGTATTGTAGTGGCTGTTCAGCC
>JAODLL010072546.1:3066-16486 GCA_026546735.1 Forbesichthys agassizii | reverse complement strand
GAGGTCATTCGTCTCAAGCCCACAGAAGAAACCAACTGATCACCAGATATTTAGGTGTGAGCAGAATGTGGGCTCTTGTTAGACTCTTAGCTCTAGGATCGACTAAAGCATATATGCAGAAATCTATTGCAACCCTGTAGCACACACACATCTTATCAGCACCCTGATTATCATACTTACTCCAAATATAAGCATTTAGACCGTCCAAAAGCAAACAGTAGATATAATATGACACTTGAGGGGAGGCTGGTCACACAGGGACATGGTGATAATAATCAGCATAAGAAATGCCACTAATGAAGATGCAGGACAATAATGGGGTGATATAGAAAAACAAGCAAGCGATATCTATTAAGAGTTGAAGATACATGTACAAAAGCTAACACCTAACAATCTCTTGTCACAACTAAATTAGGAGAATCCATTGATTTAGATTCACTTTTAAACACCACACACAGACAAGACAGAAATATGAATGTTAGAATTGCATGGCAAATATGTGGTGATAACATTGCTTGTGCTTTATCCCATTTCCAGACTACACCTTTAACTTCAGCCCACTTAGGAGAGGGACTTAGGAACGGTTAAGGTATTGGTGAGACATGTGTTGTTTCAAAAGTTATGATGCAACTACTCCACTTGGGCAGTCTAATGACAAACAATTGAATGGAAAGTTAAAGGATACTTTCACTTTTATTGATAATACCACTTTAAAAGGACCAGCACTAGATTCCATGTGCCCATGACACAGGCTGAGACGTGATGTGTCATGCCTCCCTGCCAACGAGAGGTAGGTGAGACTGTCCTTATGTGAATTGATTAATGTATAATTTATCAGGCAATACTGATTGGAGCAAAAACCACAATGGCTCTAAAAATAAAATGTATGGATTGACTTGGCAGATTCTCACATTGGCACATGAGAACTGAAAATGCAATAACTTTATTGATCAGCTGTAATACAGGGTTATTATAATTGTGATCTTAATTAAATAGTGTTGCAATAAGAACTACAGTAGCAGATTTTTCCTCTAAAGATATAAATCGGCAATGGTACTAAATAGTGATAATGACTCTTACATGTATAACTGCGTTACACTGACTTTAGCTACATGTGTTCAATATCAATTGCTGACTGATATGTTATTGCAATGTCCAAAACCAGAAAATGCATAAAGTTGACAAGCACACATAGGGAAAATGTTGATTTGTTACGCGTCTGTGGTGTGGAACGAATGCAGCTATGCCAATGGAAGATATAATCAGTCAATTTAAAATGACAGATTTATCACAGAAATATTACTATTTGAAATATGCAAATGTAAAGTTGCACTGCAGCGCCCTGTAGTATTCTACAAGGCCCAAACGTCTTACACTTGTTAGGAAACCCAATTAACTTCTAATGATTGAGTTTGATGGCCGTGAACTATTTTTAAAGCCTTAGTTTGCTAGGTTAAATTATATTGTTTTAAATGGCTATTTGCATTCAGAAGATATCATCTATATAAATAATTAGCTGCCATTGCGCCCCCTTAAGGACGATTTTCGCCAAACTTGGCAGGTTTGTTAAGGGTATTATTTCAATGCAGCAAACCAAATTAGGGAGATTTGGACCTATGGATAGGCAGATAGGCCATTTGAAGCAATAATCAGAAAATTAAATATAGCATTAATGCAAGATGATGTAGCTCATAGCTACAAGATGCAATATTGCTAAGCTTAATGTGCTGCAATTTACAAAATTAGGAAGGTCACTATAGCTCAAACCAGCACAGAGTAATCATTATTTGAAAATTGCAAATTTGACCACGCACTGTAGCGCCCCCTAGTGGCGAAAAAGTATCATATTTTTTATGCATGTTGCGGACCCCTATGGGCTTCTACTGACTAAATTTGGAGACAGTAGACCATTGATAAGGCCTTTGTTTAATAGCTTGATTTTCATTAGCTCGTGGCTGTCACATGGTTTAGACTACTGACTTTCTGTTGCTTGGAGCCCATCAACCCATGGCACACATGCTGCCCAAGAAGTTTATGTTTAAAAACCTTTTTGCAATTATAAGTTATGAGCATTTAAAACACTAATCAGAAATAGCACCCCCATGTGGTTGATTCATTCAAATCTCTGCACATGGCCTTATATGGGCATGGAAATGATGCATACAAAATAATTTTGGGGAAAAGAAAATCTATACAAATATATAAAGGAGTGGCATGGCAATGATGCATACAAGAAATGGTGACAATGGGACATACAGTTGCAGAGATACGCAACCACTTCCTGTTTGGCGGCATCATTGCCAACTTTGATTGCGTGTAACAGACAAACAAATTAGAAAATCAAAAATCCCTTGGTTAACTTTTGTGCGGATTGGTCAAATGAACATGTTTGCCAAATTTGGTAAAGATTGGACAACATCTTAGAATTTTTATGTTTTTTAAACTTTTTCAGAAAATCCAAAGTGGCGGAAAATCTAGGCGGAGCTAAAAATGGCCTCTTGCAAAATTGTTCAGCAGCTGCTCCTGAATAAGATGGACGTAGTTGCATGTCTGTAAGCCAGTCAGAGCCAAAGTTGTGAGTGTGTAAAATTTGCAACTTTGGCCTGTTGGTGAAGCTAGAGGAGTAGGTGTATGGACAGGAGAATTGGTGAACATGCAAATGGCATAACTGGCAATGAGTTGGCAAGTTATATAGCGCAAAGGGGCAAACTAGCAATTGCGGCAGAGTAATAATAATAATAATAGTAATAATAAAACTAACGAAAACTATAGGGTTCCTGCAGCTTCGCTGCTTGGACCCCTAATAATAAAACTAACAAATACAATAGGGTTCCCGCAGCTTCGCTGCTTGGACTTCAAAAAATAATAATAAAACTATCAAAAACAATAGGGTTCCCGCAGCTTCACTTCTTGGACCCCTAATAATAATAACAATAATAATAAAGCTAACAAAAACAATAGGGCGCCTATGCACCTTCGGTACTTGGCATTATTTTATTGTATGCATGATTAATGGCAAGCCACGCCCGCCGAACTTCTTAAGGGTCAAATTGATATTTGTCGGAAGAGCTCTCTGAAGTTTCATGTAAATTGGTTAAAGCATTACAAAAATACAGCCCAAAACGTGAATGTTATTGTTATTGCGCCCGCTAGTGGATAAATGTGTCAAAATTGAGAGAGAGGTTTCAGACTAGGGCACCACATGTACATACTATGTTTTGTGAAGATCAGAAAATCCTGTCACAAGAAATTATTCATCAAGTTTAAATAAGCCACGCCTCCGAATTTTATTGGCCGATTGTAGCCAAACAACTTAGTCTATCAAGATTCTTTTAATAACTTTTGATAGGCATGGTCTATAGATGGTCCACGTCTTATTTGATAAGATCGGACCTACGGCCTAGGAGGAGTTCGTAAAAGTAGGTTTTTAAGAAAATCCAAAATGGCGGAAAATCTATCCTGACGCATTTCACATGGTGCTTTGGATTTGGGATTTTGTCTAGGGAATCAATAAAGATTAGTCTTGTAAATTTCCATGGCACCGTTAAAAAGTTATGAGATTTTATGTTACCTCAATTTTTACCTGTTAATGACGCTATAGGGAGCAACGGACCATACACCTCTACATGCATGCCAAAATTGGACACATTTTACCACACGGTTTTAAGGGTTGCTATTGACTTCAATGGCAGAATAATAATAATAATAATAATAAATATAGCTGCAAGCAGCCATGGTCGGGCCTAGCTTTAGGCGGCATAAGCAGAATGAGATCTGGCACAGCCAGGGCACCCATAGCAGTTCACCCACCTAATTTCGCAGCAATCAGCAAGTTTGGCATGGTCAAGAAGGACTCAATCACACTCAGGGCAACCCTAGCAATTTTACTACCAAGTTAAGCATAAATTGGCATATGCAATTACAATGAAACTTCTTGGGAAGGGTTGACACATTAAACAAAAACCGTGAGTCAAGTTTCATGTCAATCGGATGCATGACATGAAACTTCATGATTTGCATTATTGATGGAATCTTAAGTGTGGTTACTGGAAAGCCACGGCCACCAAACATTGAGGGTCAAAGGGTCATGAGTCTGAAGGGCTGGCTGCAGATTCATGTCAATTGGTCAAAGCATCGCAAAAACACAGACCAAAATGTGAATGTCATTGAAAGTGTTATTACACCCCCCAAGTGGACGAATGTGACGAAATTAAGGGAAGCCCTTTAAACAAGCTACTGTAAGGATGTTATGGTCTACAAATTTACAATACTGTTTGGTGGTTAACCTGATAGAGTATTTACCTTTTGCGCAGGGGATCAGGGTTTAAGACCCGAATAAGACAGATTTCACTTTGCCGTCCTCATTTGTTTTTTTCCATTATTACATTTAAAGTATTAACAAATATTTATTTGTTAATACTTGTTACTGTATTTAAATAACAATTTTAATCACATTCTTGACATATAGGGTGCCAATTTGAGGATTTAATCCATAAGCATATAATAATAATAACTTCCTTTTACATTACATTATTAATAATTTAGAAACCTAATATAGTAATGCAGCTAAACAGGATTCAGATTAAACTGTACAGAAATAAATTGCACAGAATATAAAAACTTTGAGAACGACAGTAGTTTTGCATCTGACAGAAAGTACGTCACGGTTGAGTAGGCACAAACATACAGTGAATGGAAACTAATACACGGAAGCCTCTAGCGTTCAATAATAATTACTACACTTGAAACGTCTTTTTCACGCAGCGCAACTCACAGTGCTGCATGGCCTCGGAAAATCTGCCAAAGCACCTCGGATAAAAAGAATCAGCAGATCTGTAAGCAGACACCTGTTTAAAGTTCTGTGAATTGAATGGTCGAAATGTATGTACTGTCAAACCACCACAACCTCCTAGACTCAATTACTGAGTATGGTAGTTCAAAAATACAAGTAAAATATTTGGGGTCGGAGTCCCGGTGGGTTAGAATCCCACCAATTGCCTGGGTCGGAGTCCCGGTGGGTTAGAATCCAACCAAAGCCTGGGTTGGAGTCCCCATAGGTTAGAATTCCACCAAATGCCTTGGTTATAAATTGTCTAAAAATAAGTGACACTTATTGTTTAAAGGGAGGTAAACTGCACAGCATTGACCAAGCTCGGTGTGTATGCGTGTGTGTATATGAGTGTGTATGTGCTACCCCGTGCAGTGTTAAAATTCTATCTGTTGCTAAGCCGTTCAAAATCATGTGTGTTGTCCAATTGAGATAGCTTTAAGGGTAATATAAGTGAATAAGTGATACCAATTTTGTGTGTGTGACATTTTCAGTATGAATGGGATTGCAGTGTGAGATCATATGTTATAAATATTAGGTAGAAAATACCATCGTACAGGTAGGAATTATTTTTCAATAGTCATAATAATTGGGGAGAGAAATTAGATTGAACATGAAGAGGAGTCAGAAAAGGATAAAAGAAAGGATAATTTAAGACAAAGTGACAGAAAGTGACAGTCAGAAAGGTCAGAAGAAAGAATAAGACTAATATCAAAAATCTAAATACAAATAAATAAATCAATAATAAAAATAATAATATAGAATTAAATAAGCAGTAGTAAAACTAACGTGAGCACGAAGGAAGGGAGTCAGGAAAACAGGAAGAAGGCGAAAATAGACAGGGAGTATGATAGATAATGTGAGAGTTATGGAGGGTGTCCAGTGGATATGAATAATTATCAGTGGGGCCAGGTAGTGAAACAGTTACAGTCTGAGGTGGAAAAAGGGAGTCGAGAACAGGAAAATAAGGGAGTTTTAGAATTAAAAGACCCAAGAACTTGATCCGTCAATATCCAGGATTGAATATCTCCGCCCGGACTCCCATTCGAATGACTGACAGCGCACAAAGAGAGTATCTCATATCTCTCTCTCATCAAAGACCTGCGTTCTGAATTGAACGTAAAGACAGGCCAGTCAATCTAATGGGAGTGACGGCAAAATGACGAAGTGATCGCCAGCAGGTCTGTTGACTTTAGATTTGTGGTTGTCTTGGAAAAAGTAACCCGTGAATTGTGTATACATGCTGAGATGCCTGGGTTCTTCCCGGATGAGATAATGCTTGATATGGTCTAGATTGCCAGAAGGTTATCTTGAAAAAGTAGAGAACGGGGTTCTCTCAGTACGAGAGGGATACATATATTTTTGTTTGTTGTGAGTACATGGAAAATGTTAACTCATAAGCAATTGTGTGTTTTGGTGGGATTGTGGTTTGCCTGCGTATTCGTCTTTATGTTGTCGTTTATGTGGGTTTGTGTATACAGTGTTGCAAACCACCCATTTAAGAATCTCTCAAAATAATATTTCCCAGGTGAACTAAATTATTCGGTATAAATTAAGTCAGGGGTAAATAGAATTGCAAAGTGTAAAACTGTTGCAAATATTGTTGTGGTCCAGATGAGGACGCCATTTATTATAAAGCTGTGCATTAAGATAGCATAAAGATAGCTCAGACAGCTCAGAACCTTGTACCTTTTAAAGTGTTCCCAGCTGAGCCTATTGATCATAAATATATGCGATCAAAAGACCCTAGGAATGTGGAGTTTTCAAAAGTTTGGAAAACCAAATATGGCTATAATGGCACATTAGATAGGAGGAAGTATGGTGAACTAGTAGGGATTATAAGGTGCGTTGAAAAAACAGCAAAACAATAGCCAGAAAGCAGCGTTAATGGACAAGAGAAAGCCAGGAAGAGAGAAAGGGATGAAAAAAAAGAACAGGATGCAAGGGTGGGGGCGACAGCAGAGAGGAGAAAGAGAGGTGTCATCCAACAGACAGTGGCCATCGCTACGTAACCCTTTCCTTCCACTCCCCTTATCTGTTCCCTCTAACTGCAGGAGAGATAGCGTCGCCCTCTACAGCTTGTCCTGCCCCCAGCTACACCCCTCACTGCTTTCTCCATCCCCAGAGCTTCTTCTCAGCCCCTGATGCCATTCCCAACTCTGCCGCTGGAGCCAGTATTACCGATAGTTCCCCCTCAGGCAGAAGCGCGAGCTAGTGTAATGCAAGGCCATGTTTTCTCTAGCCTGACACAACAACTAGTTCTCTGATAGCGAGTCACACAAGGCAGGGAAGCTATAAAAACAGCAAAGACTGTGAGATAGAAGCTTACCCTCTCATTAAAAACAGTGGTTTTGACGCACCTCCAGAGCCAATGGAGGAAGAAAACTTACACAGAATCACAGAATCACTTAAAACTGCCTTTATCAGAGATTTAAAGTCACCTATTCAAATTTATGTGAGAACTCACCTATGCTTTGAGGGAGAAACTTTGGCTAAACTGAGGACATATGCTATACATGCTGATAAACTATTTGCAGAAAAGACCAGGACAAGCAAGAGCAGACAACTGCATTTGTAATTGATGCATTAACACCTGAAATTATTTTCCAGGGTCAAAAACCTAAACAGGGGTATTCCGGAGGGAGGAGTGCAGTCAGCGGAAACCAAACAGATCAATGGGGAGGAAAATCAACGGGAGAAAACACGTGAATGTCTTAATTGTGGGAAGAATGGTCATAGAGCTAGATTCTGTAAATCATGAAAAAGGCCTGGACCTTTTCCAGGTCAACAAAATAGACAGAAGGCATTTACACAAAACCAAATCTTGGATTGAGTTGAATGTTAATGGACAGCCTGTAATTTTCCTGTGAGATGCAGGTGCTTGCTAAGCAGTGATTACGTCATCAGATACACCGCGAGGTATCAACCAGATTATCCGACACGACTAAGTGTACAGACCGCCTCAGGACATTCCTTCATGGAGGCTGCAACAACATTGACACTGCTTAAAGACCCTGTCACTGATAAAAGCATAAGAGCATGCTTTGTGGTGCGATGTTTGTCCAGTGAATTTGCTGGGACGTGATTTAATATGCCCACTAGGGGTCTGAGTCTCTCCCTCAGCTGGTGGTATGCAGGAACCAGTTGGAGGGGCACACGGACCAATGGGATTGCCTATCCTCGACCACGGACAGCCAAACTATTGGTGGAGCTTGGATCCAACTAACAAGGATTCGATGTCTATTAATACAGTATTGGTAGATCAGACTTAACGTAAAGATCAGAGCAAAAACGTATCCAGACGAACTGCATTGAACTACAGACACAACCCAGGTTCTGTGAGACTTATGATGAGCAATTCCTTATATAAATGATAAACCAAATTCTTTCTCTAAGTAATCTCTTCTGGTCAGATGAAGGCTTTACAGCAGCCCATGTCTAGTTGACCAAAGAACAGCAGGGATTTTACAAGTCGAGGTAACCCGCACACATGTCTCTGTGAGACTTATAAAATAGTGTATGGCAGGATGCTTATTTGTTTATAGAAGCGCTGGATATTGACGTTGGGGGGACACAAGACAACAGGAACACGGTATAGTCAAAGCATGGGGCAGAACAACAGGCTAGTATGTGATGTTCAGATAACACCAACGACACATTATTCCGTGGCCTAACTCAGGAACAGGACGATTTGTTGCATAACGTTTCTGATATGCTTTATTCACAAGGTGTCGCTGACGTTGGTCTAATCAAAACATAATTCCTATAGTAATAATGCCTAAATCATTGTATAGACCTTACCACACTAGAAGCAGTATCCACTAAAACAGGAAGCTATTGATGGGATATCAGAAACATTTGATTAATTGATTAAGTGTAATTGAGATGATGCATTCTGTGATACTCCTATGAGACACATAATGCAATGTTTGGGACAGTGGATCCTTGTTTTCCAGAAAAAACAACGTAACTGACTGGAATAATTTTCAACGTGCCAATGGCACCAGTAAATAAATTATAGTGAACAGAAGAAGCCAAAGAGCTTAAATTCTTAAAAATCTTAAAAGGAACTCCAATATTATATGTCCAATATGTCCAATATTATTATCAAAACAGTTTATCCAAACTATAGATTGCAGAAATGGTCACAGAAAAGGTCACAAGGCCTCAAATATATACTTTGAGAAAGAAAAAATAAGAAAAAAGGAAAAGAATTTAATAAATTCATAAATAAATAAAATTAAAATAAAGAATCACACATAATGTACTCCATGTAAATTGCAGCTCAATTGAGAAAGAGGGGACGATAATGTTAGAAATCCTTTAAAAGCAGTTAATCCATCCACGTACATAGATAGCTGGGTTTGAATGTTCGGCACACACGCAAGGAAGGGAGTAAATGTTGATGGGCAATGCTAGGGCAGACATGTCAGCTTTGTTCCTTCTTAAAAGCAATGCAGGAAAACTACAAAAAAAGAAAGAAGAGAAAAGCTATTGGCAGGCTGAAGGAGCACTACAAAACTTAGACCACAATTAGGTGTGCCCTAATGGTAAAATACATAAAAAATATATATATAATAAATTATGCTGCTATATATTGACACATACGCCAAGGCGTGTGTCAAAAGGGGGATGTATGAAATAAGGTATTGACCTCATATGGGTTAATAACTTACTTACATTAACAAGAAATGTAGGCCTGTATATTAAGCAGTTTAGAAAAAGAAAAGAGAGAAGAAAAACAAGTATTATTGTTTTAGTTGCAGAAAACAAAATTACTACTGCTACAAGTTGAAAATCTAATGCCCTTGAAACGAATCTATGTGTATAAAAACAATATCTGAATAGAGTAGCTAGAAGCCCAAGTGGAAAACAGTGGGTGACCGCACCAAGTGAGTGGAGATTTGTCAAGCATACGACATAGGCCAGCTTTACATTCCTATTCTGTTGACACACACACACACACTTAAGATAATTTAAAGGGGGGAAGACAAGCCGCATTTTTGCAAGCACGACAGCTGGTGTGGAAGCATTGGGGTACAAAGGGGTTTGACGCAGGTTAGAGGTCATTCGTCTTGAACCCGCAGAAGAAACCAACTGATCACCAGATATTTAGGTGTGAGCAGAATGTAAGCCCTTTGTAGACTCTTAGTTCTAGGACCGACTAAAGCATAGATGCAAAAATCCCTGCACACATATTATCAGCACTCTGATTATCATACTTACTCTAAATACAAGCATTTAGACCATCCAAAGATAAAATATAAGACACTTGAGGAGAGGCGGGTCACACGGGACGTGCGATAAAATCAGCATAAGAAATTTTACTAATGTAGATGCAGGACAATATTGGTGTGAAATAGAAAAACAAGCAAGCAATATCTATAAAGTTAAAGATACATGTACAGAAGCTAACACCTAACAATCTCTTGTCACAACTGAATTAGAGGAAGAAAAAGCCATTGATTTAGATTAACTTTAAAACACCACACACAGACAAGACAGAAATAGGAATGTTAGTATTGCATTGCAAATATGTGGTGATAACATTGCTTGTGCTCTATCCCGTTTCCATACTACACCTTTAACTTCAGTCCACTTATGAGAGGGAATGAGGATTGGTGGGGGTAACGGTGAGACATGTGTTGTTTCAAAAGCTATAATGCAACTACTCCACTTGGGCAGTCTAATGACAAACAATTGAATGAAATGTAAAAAGATACTTTCACTTTGATAATAACACTTTAAAGGATTCCAGCACTGGATTCCATGTGCCCATGACACAGGCTGAAACATGTATCTGCTCTTTGCCAACGGGAGGTAGGTGAGACTGTCCTTATGTGAATTAATTAAAATATAATTTATTTAATCCTTTCTGCTCATATAAATTGGCTAATGGCATTGTCTGGAAGTACATCTGTCCCTTTCAGACTGACCAGTTGGAGAGGCCATACTGTATGGGAGTGACACGGACTTGTGGCCTGCAACATATCATATCTTGCCCAAATGGATGGAATGGTCGCTGATACCTAGCAACCGTCGGTACAGGTACCCCTGTAGTATATCCCATGGGTGCTGAAGGCAGCCCATAGGCCAAGACGGATAGGCAGTACTGATTGGAGCAAAAACCACACTGACCCTAAAAATTAAATGTATGGATTGGCTTGGCAGATTCTCACATTGGCACGAGACTGAAAATGCAAACTCTATTGACAAATGAGCAGAATGTAATATGATCAGCTGTAATACAGCATTGTGTAATTTAGACTGCCATAAGTGGAGAGGTCTGCAAGAATGTAAACAACATATTGTTTTCATCTGCCTGACAATCATAGAAATATTACTGATAGTATTTCTCACATGCAACATGCTATAGTTGAACCCTGCTAGCGTTGTCTGGGGTTGTGTCTTTTACTCTCTCTCTCTTATTCTCCCTTTTGCATTGTGCGGACCGCCCAGCCCAAACTTTGGAACAGATAAGAAACCCTGATGTGTCATAATTCAGCGCCAGTCCCTGTGCGAGCGTGCCATCGCTGCCGCAGTAGGAAACAAGGCTGACAACCGCCCTTCGGTTACCAGCTTTCACAGCTTGGTCAAAGCGGTGGCCCTTCGGACACACAGATGTGCCTTTGGGCGTGCTGACTGATTTAATTGAACTGTATTGATCTTGAAGGGTTTTTAATGGTCTCATTTTCATGAGACCAAAAGGAGGAATTGTAGAAAATTGTGTTTTATATTTTAGATATTCTATTTTAGATATACTGTATATATTAGATCGTATTGCTTAAAAGTGAACACACAGGAAGAATAGTGGAAAGTTATAGAAAGAAAACAACAGGCTCTACCGGAGAACCTAGTGAGGGCCGCTATCTCTCATGGACAAACTGTGTCTCGGTGACATCGGCTCAGCCTGGCAACTCCAGGCAGGCATGAGAGGTCATCTTCACCCGGAGACTAAAAGATTATGCCGAACTGTTTAGATATCCTTGCAGAAGCTTATTTGTGTGTCACACTATTGTAAAACTTAGACTGTCTTATGCGTAACAAAGTGCTGAGTCAGCAGGGAGCAGGGTAACAGATAGAAACAGATAGGGACAGCAATTTAACGAACAAACTGTTAGTAAACAAAAGATAGTCATGAGGTGGGGACATGAAGAATGTGTTCACAGATACCGTCCCCAGCGACCACGCCCAGCAGGAGGAGAGAACGGACGTGGGGCCCCAGGATTGGAGAGACGCAAAATCAACATCTGATAGGAAAACACTGTCTACAGTGAGCCGAGGAACAGTCGGGGCCAGACTTTGTGAACTGTTGATATTGCATGCTGTCAATCAGGGAAAGGAGGTGTGGTTACAGAGCTCTGTAACTTATATTTCTGACCTACTATTATTACATTAAAGCTGATTTTGTTAAACTTGGACACAGTGTCTCCCCTACTTCATCTCCATAAACGAACACGCTGGAACTGGGTGAGAAGACAGTAGTTGTTTGTGGCTAGGCCATTAATAAATCATTGTAATAATTTTCAGGGGCTTGATAAAAGCAGTTTAAAAATTAGAAAACCTTTCTACATAGTTAAAATCAATGCTTTGGGTCTCAGAGGATCAAACTAAGCTATAAGTAGTGATCTCTGTAGCAAATAGAGGTACCTAAAATGGTCTGTCAATTTATATTGACCAGAGACAATAAAAAGGGTGTTTCTGTGGTTTTATCACTCAATGTGTTGTGTAAGAGCAAGAAATCAATCAACTAATCAAGACTTCCTGCGTGTATGTCAAAGGATCACTACACTGTAAAAGAAAGTCTTCTCTGCACCTTTTTGTTTTCCCATTTACAGAAGGGCTCTGTAGAAACAACAGATTGTATTCAGTGTACACACAAAACATAAGCTAGTGGACCTTGAGATATCCATTACATTTGACAGGGTACTGGACTAGAATAATTTACTACACCTTTAAAAGCATCAATATATTAATTCAATTATTGAATCAATATGGCAGCAAAAAGTACCTAGATGGCTGTAGGCTACTGTGAGCGTTTGAAGTGTAACTGCAACCTAAAATTTGTTTATTGAGCTGTAAATGAAGTAATAGGATTGATCTGTGATGAGACACCTCAATACTAGTGTTAATATTGACAAAAGTCCTGTTTTTATTCAAATCTGCATTTTATGGGCTGAAAACAGAACTACTCTCAACTCCTTGACGCATTTTTTAAAGTTGTAGCGGGTGCAGTTACACTTTGAGTGCAAGAGGGTGACAGGACTTTAAATGTCATTTTTATAAAACATTTCCTGTTTTCATGCAGATGGACAAAAGTATAATATGTATGCCTACCTTTCTGTGTTTTGTATTCAAATATTTCAGCCTCTTCTCCGGGGGTAAAGTGCTTGAAATAAGTGCAGTTTTCCTCTGTGGAAAAATGGAAAATGCATGAGTCAGTTCAAATAATGATCTTTAAATTTAAATGAAAATTAAAATGTGTTTTTGTTTAGAAATTATAAGTTCGGTTTTAGTTAAACTATCAAGTATGAAGGTTTAACCTAGCAGGAGGGGTGCAGAAGGCGGGGGGGGGGGGGGGGGGGGGGCCGG
>JAODLL010072535.1:10052-14353 GCA_026546735.1 Forbesichthys agassizii | reverse complement strand
TGATTGTCTAACGCAATTAAAAACGAAACAACAGAAAATTGATGTGTGCTGAAGCCGAACCCCCCCCCCCCCCCCCCATTCCCCCGTCAGATGGTGTTCAGCTTCTGTGACAAGCTCTTCTGCCTGGTCATCAAGGACATCGAGGCGATGGACTCCAGCATCCTGAGGGGGGAGCCGTCCTCTGGGAAGAAACAAAAGGTTCTTGACCCTCTGGCCCCGCCCCTTTACACATGGTCCCGCCCTTTTATACATGGCCCTGCCCCTCTAGCCATAACCCTGCCCCTCTAGACATGGCCTTGCCCCTCTATACCCGATGCCGCCCCTTTGTAAAGTAGTGTTATTGTCATGACAATCCACCTGCTGATGTAACCATGCCAACCCCCATGTTGCCACTGTGGTTTTACTGATAGGACCCTATCCTGCACCTGGTTAGCATCCCAGGCTAACGCTAGCTCACCTCTAATTCACGTTTTATTGAAAGCCCACTCCATGTAATTAAATTCCTTTTATGGAATGTGATAACTGCACTCTGCTGAAAGTGTGCTAATGAACACAATGCCTGCTGCCATGGTTACCTGGGGAAATTAGGGTTTAATGTTCATGAGCTGAGAAACAGAACAGAAACATATGATGATGAATATCGATGCTCCTCAGTTGTTATGGTAACAACCATCCTCTTCATAGAAGTTGTTGCCTTCTAACAACTCCTGATTTCCACCGGGCGTGTCCCTGTTCCGTCACATCAGCCATCCGTTTTTGCTCCATCATCTGCACTGCATCCTGCCCCACCGGCAGTGTATTGCACATTGGCAGTTGGTCGCTTTCTGAAACGTCTCAGAAAAGAGCCAGAACATGACAAAGGCCCTCAGTGGAAATACATTCCATCTTAACATCTTAACATCTTTAACATCTTAACATCTCTAACATCTTAACATCTTAACATCTTTAACATCTTAACATCTTTAACATCTTAACATCTCTAACATCTTAACATCTCTAACATCTTAACATTTTAACATCTCTAACAATTCTAACATCTTAACATCTCTTACATCTTAACATCTCTTACATCTTAACATCTCTAACATCTTTAACATCTTAACATTTTAACATCTCTAACATTTTAACATCTTAACATCTTAACATCTTAACATCTCTAACATCTTAACATCTCTTACATCTTAACATCTCTAACATTGTAACATCTCTAACATCTCTAACATCTTAACATTTTAACATCTCTAACATTTTAACATCTTAACATCTCTAACATCTCTAACATCTTAACATTTTAACATCTCTAACATTTTAACATCTTAACATCTTTAACATCTCTAACATCTTAACATCTCTAACATCTTAACATTTTAACATCTTAACATCTCTAACATCTCTAACACCTTAACATCTCTAACATTTTAACATTTCTAATATTTTAACATCTTAACATCTCTAACATCTTAACATTGTAACATCTCTAACATCTTAACACCTATAACATCTCTAACATCTTAACATTTTAACATCTTAACATCTCTAACATCTTAACACCTTAACATCTCTAACATCTTAACATCTTAACATCTCTAATATTTTAACATCTTAACATCTCTAACATCAACATTGTAACATCTCTAACATCTTAACACCTCTAACACAGCTTTAACATCTTAACATCTTAACATCTCTTACATAATAAAATATATTTAAAATCTAAACATCTCTTTAACATCTCTAACATCTTAACATCTGTAACATCTTTAACATCTTAACATATTTCATCATTTAACATCTTTCTAATATTGCTCTAAAGTAAACAAGAATACAAATGTACTGTATAGCAGCTCTTGAGGGATTTGACCCATAATTCTCCAGGACAAATATGTATAGGTTGTTATAGACAGTTGTTGTAGACAGTTGTGTAATGCACATTACAGCAGTACATTATAATAATAACACAGTTGTAAAGTGCATCTCCTCTGACAGATTGACATTGGGCTGATGGTGGGAAACAGTCAGGTGATCTTTGAGAAGGCAGAGAGCTCTTCTCTCACACTAGTTGGTATGTTCCTTATTATCAGTTATCATTACACTACATGCCGCCTGATATGACTTGTCTGAATCGACACTGGCGAGATATAATTGCAATACATTCATTACTAGTGCTAGTGTAATATAATAACACAGTTTGCATAAGTTTTCTCTGTTAATTTGTTTGGATTGAATCTCTCTCCCTTCCTCTCCTCTCTCATCCTCTCTCTACCTCCCCTTTAAACTCTCCCTCTCCTCTTCACCTCCTCTCCTGTCTCCTCTCCTCTTCTCCATCTCTCTCTAACAGGAAAAGCCAAGACCAAGGAGTCTCGCCAGACAATTATCAACCCTGAGTGGAACTTTGAGAAGATGGGCATCGGTGGTCTGGACAAGGAGTTCTCTGACATCTTCCGTAGAGCGTTTGCCTCACGTGTCTTCCCTCCAGACATTGTGGAGCAGATGGGTGAGGCGTCTCCTGTTGCTGCGTTCTAATCTAACTGTAGTTCAGTGTCACCAAAACCCCTGTTGAGGCAACACCTCACTCTAATAACAGAATGCTGGGTAATGTAGTCACTGTACATGGAATTATGTTAATATAGTAACTACATTACATGGCATTATGTAATCACAGTAACTACATTACATGTCATTATGTAATTACATTAACTACATTACATGGCATTATGTTATCACAGTAAATACATTACATGTCATTATGTAATTACATTAACTACATTACATGGCATTTTGTTATTACAGTAAATACATTACATGTCATTATGTAATTACATTAACTACATTTCATGGCATTATGTAATCACAGTAACTACATTACATGTCAATATGTAATTACATTAACTACATTTCATGGCATTATGTTATCACAGTAACTACATTACATGTCATTATGTAATTACATTAACTACATTTCATGGCATTATGTAATCACAGTAACTACATTACATGTCAATATGTAATTACATTAACTACATTTCATGGCATTATGTTATCACAGTAACTACATTACATGTCATTATGTAATTACATTAACTACATTTCATGGCATTATGTTAATATAGTAACTACATTACATGTCATTATGTAATTACATTAACTACATTACATGGCATTTTGTTATTACAGTAACTACATGGCATTATGTTAATACAGTGACTACATTACATTACATTATACTCTCTGTCCCAGGCTGTAAGCACGTCAAGGGCATCATGCTGTTCGGCCCTCCCGGCTGTGGGAAGACCCTGATGGCGCGGCAGATCGGTAAGATGCTGAACGCCCGCGAGCCCAAGATTGTAAACGGCCCCGAGATCCTCAACAAGTACGTGGGTGAGTCTGAGGCCAACATCAGGAAGCTGTTCGCCGACGCAGAGGAGGAGCAGAAACGGGTGAGAGGGCATCTCTGGTGTTTTAACACTACACACATTAAATAATTCCGTAACAGAATATTTTTTTATTAATAATGTAAAGCTGCATATTATAATGTTTTAATGAGCATTAGTATGGGAAGTGGTCTAGGTTATTCACACACTGCTAGCTAATGCTTTAGGTAACTGACACGGTACCTAACTGACACACTAGCTAACACGCTAACTATTCAACACACTATCTACTGTATATGGCACACTAACTGATACACTAGCTAACACACTAATTTACCCACTATCTATATGACACACTAGCTGACACGCTACCTAACTGACACACTAGCTAACACGCTAACTAATCAACACAATATCTATATGACACACTCTCTAACTGACACGCTACCTAACTCACACACTAGCTAACACACTAACTATTCAACACACTATCTACTGTATATGGCACACTAACTGACACACTAGCTAACACACTAATTTACCCACTATCTATATGACACACTATCTGACACACTAACTAACTGACACACTAGCTAACTGATACACTAGCTAACTGACACACTAGCTAACTGGCACACTAGCTAGCATGCTAACTAATCAACACACTGTCTAACTGACACACTAGCTAACTAATCGACATGCTAACCAGCACCCAACTGCCGCCCGTAGCTCGGCGCCAACAGCGGCCTGCACATCATCATCTTCGACGAGCTGGACGCCATCTGCAAGCAGCGAGGTACGGGCGCCAGCAGCACGGGCGTGCACGACACCGTGGTCAACCAGCTGCTGTCCAAGATCGACGGCGTGGAGCAGCTCAACAACATCCTGGTCATAGGTGGGTCATGTTACCGGAAGGACATCAGCAGCTTC
>JAODLL010072535.1:2552-7552 GCA_026546735.1 Forbesichthys agassizii | reverse complement strand
TTTCCATTTTTTGCTTTGTCTACTGTACATGAAATAGTAATCCTACCACTACTACTAATGATAATGTGTAACTGTGGTCGGTCAAAATGGTGGTACTTGGTGTAAAAGGTGTGAGAACCACTGGCCACTCCTTGTCCAGGAGCTGCATCAGGAGGACTTATGCTAGCTACATCGTGTGTGTGTGTGTGTGTGTGTGTGTGTGTGTGTGTGTGTGTGTGTGTGTGTGTGTGTGCAGGCGTTCGGCACCAACCAGGAGGACTATGCTAGCTACATCATGAACGGCATCATCAAGTGGGGCGACCCCGTGACCCACGTCCTGGATGATGGGGAGCTGCTGGTGCAACAGACACAGAACAGCGACCGGACCCCCCTGGTGGCCGTTCTGCTGGAGGGTGGGCACGCGCGCGCACACACACACACACACACACACATTATATACAGTATGTTTGCTAACTCCCAGTACTATGCAGGGCCGCCTCACAGTGGAAAGACGGCTCTGGCAGCTAAGATCGCTGAGGACTCCCAGTTCCCCTTCATCAAGATCTGCTCTCCTGACAAGATGATCGGACACTCTGAGATCTCAAAGTGCCAGGCCATCAAAAAGGCTGGTGTCCCATTGTAGCATTCTCAGCTAGGTCTCAAACCCCGGACACACTGCAAGCGACTAGCAGCGATGTAGCGACCAGAGACAATTGGAACGTCAATGAGATTCAGACACTTGAAGCGACGACGGGCTAAATAACGCTTAGCCGCGCGAAATGGGCGTGTACCGTGTTAAACTAGTCTCAATTGAGGCGACTACCAAAGGGAGCTTTGGATATCGTTGACTGTCAGATTGACTGACACATTTCCAGACAGAAATATATGAGGGGGGTTACCTAGGCAACCAGAGTCTGGAATGTAAACAAACAACCAAGTTTCAGCTACAAAGCGTAGATGGCTTACAGAGTGTCTGTGCTTACCATGCACGTATCATCTAGGTGCATCAACTAGGAAAGAATATGTTCTCAATATGAAACATGTAATCATCATCATCATCATCATCATCGTCACAGCACATGGAAAACACTGAATTCATACATGTGTTGAGAGATTTACCCTTGATCCCCCAGGTGTTTGAAGACGCATACAAGTCCCAACTGAGCTGCGTTGTCGTGGACGACATCGAGCGCCTGCTGGACTACGTTCCCATTGGGCCCCGCTTCTCCAACCTGGTGCTGCAGGCCCTGCTGGTGCTGCTGAAGAAGGCCCCGCCCAAGGTCAGGGGTCGTCTGGTTAGCCTGCAAGCCTGCTAGCGTGTAGCGCTGACCTTTAGCTAGCGCTGACCTAGCATGTGCTGGCCTATAGCTAGCGCTGACCTAGCATGTGCTGACCTAGCATGCGCTGACCTATAGCTAGCGCTGGCCTATAGCTAGCGCTGACCTAGCATGTGCTAACATAGCATTGACTGGATTACATGTTTGCAGTAGAGCGCAGCCCCCAACACTGTGTAATCACATACATGCTAACTGATAAACAGTAGTCCATCTACATGGCTCATGTTCACTCTGGCACTGTAGGAGTTACCGTAACCCCCCCCCCCCCCCATCTCTCTGTGTCCCGGTGTCCCCAGGGAAGGAAGCTGCTGATCATCGGCACCACCAGCAGGAAGGATGTTCTGCAGGAGATGGAGATGCTGGACGCCTTCAGCACCTCCATCCACATCCCCAACATCTCTACTGGGGAGCAGCTGGTGGACGCTCTGGAGGCACGCACACACACACACACACACAGAGGGGGGGTTAGAGAGGGGGTCAGCATGGGCTAGGTGCATCCTACATACACACAGTGGGAAGCAGAACAGTGTATCCATGGCAACAGAATGCCATATGTTGTGCTGTTTGTTGTTGATTCACTGATTGTTGTAATGCGACCATGCTTCTGTAGTTGCTAGGTGACATGACATCACCATGCTTGTGTAGTTGCTAGGTGACTTGACATCACCATGCTTGTGTAGTTGCTAGGCAGCTTCACGGAGAAGGAGCGGGCCTCCATTGCTCACCAGCTGAAGGGGAAGAGAGTCTGGATCGGCATCAAGAAGCTCCTCATGTTCATCGAGATGTCACTTCAGGTAACCATGGAGATATGTTTGGTTAAGTTAAACCAGAGCCATGGAAAGAAAAAGTTACGCCAATGGTAGTTCCACATTTTCAACAGTCACATGGTACATGGAGAGGCCACACAGTTCCAGGAAGTGCTTGGTGGGCAATTTGAATATTGTATATATACATATATATAATTTCATTTTTTGGTAATTAGTAATAAATCAATGCATCGATTTACATTTAAAATATAATTTATAGTAACTTTTAGTATTCTGGCTATTTTCCGGGAACTGTTTTGAGGCTACACGATCCGCCATTGCCTTGAAAAACAGTCCATTGGAGTGAACGGAGATGACGCAACTCTCTCTCTACATGGCTTTGGGTTACCTGTATTGTCCCTCTAGGGCAATAGTTCTCAAACTAGGGGTCAAGACCCCCCAGGGGGTCGCGAGACACAGAGGAGGGAGTCACGAGATGATTTTAGGAAATGACATAGCATTTTAAAATGAGTAAAATGTATGTAAAATGTAATTGTTAGTAGCAGTACAGTTAATACGTTACTTACTAACCCTGTGCATGTGTGCGTGCGTGTGTGTGTGTGTGTGTGTGTGTGTGTGTGTGTGTGTTTGTGTCTAGATGGACCAAGAGTACAGAGTTTCCAAGTTTGTGTCTCTGCTCCGAGACCAGGGAGGGTGAGTGACAGCACCATCCACCAATCACACACCAGGCCCCTCTGTTCTCCACCAATCAGTTATCTGTCTCCTGCTAGACCCGCCTCCTCACTCAGGCATTCCGTCACAATCTACAGCAACAAGATTCTCTATTTGACATTTATTATTATCGATTTGACATTTATAGCTGTGCTGACTCAGCAGGCTGACCTTTAACCTTAACATTTAACATGACCTTTAACTTTCACATTTAATCTGACCTTTATCTTTAACAAATGAATATAACCTTTAACCTTAACTTTTAATATGATCTTTAGCCCTAACATTTAATATGACCTTTAACCTTAATACTTAATCTGACCTTTAGCCTTAACAAGTTAATATGACCTCTAACTTTAACACTTTAATCTGGTTTTTATCCTTTATCCTTAACAGTTATTATTATATTTAGCCTTACCACTTAATATTACATTTAATCATAACACTTTGATATGACCTTTAACCTCAACACTATGGGCTCTGTTTTAACTATCTAAGCGCATGGTCTAAAGGCCAAGGCGGTTGTAAAATAGGGCCCTTTGATATGACCTTTAGCCTTTAACACTTTAATCTGACCTTTATCTGTTATGACCTTTTGATGATATGACCTTTAACCGTAACACTTAATCTTTAGCATGTTAATACTACATTTAGCCTAAACACTTTCATCTGATATTACATCTTAAAACTTCAATATGCTTTTAGCCTTAACACTTTAATATGACCTTTAACCTTACACTTAATCTGACCTTTAACCTATAACATTTAACATCTAATCTGACATACCAGGCCGACCTTTAACCTTCATATTTGAATCTTACCCACCAGGCTGATTAAAGGCGATCAGATCAGAATCTAGCCTGCACTCACTGGCCGATGGACGGTAAGGTCACCAGCAGGGCCACAACATGCCTTTGTCCCCAGTACGCCACCTGCCTCTAGTGCTTAGTATTGCACTACGTCATTGATCCTATTGTAACAGTTACCATAACAACACAAAGTGCAACTGCACTCCAGATTCCTAGCCACGAACACCTGCCTTTATGTTTCCCCAGTGATCGTAGCTTCTACGAGTAGAACCTGCACTGCACCGACATACCACCGGAGGAAGACAGAAGACCTGCTCCTCCCAATCCATCCCTCCACCCATCCATCCATCCGCCCACCCATCCATCCATCCATCCATCCACCCATCCACCCATCCACCCATCCACCCATCCATCCACAGTATATGAGCAGGCCAAACAGACATACTCTGTTCCTGTGCTCACAGCATGTTTCAGTAATTACTAATACCAGTCCTCCTCTTCGTCTTCGTCACGACAACACCCTCACTGACCACAGGCAAAATGGACGAAGAGCTTAGTGGAACGTCTCCAGTTTAACGCTAGGGGAGCCTTGTGCATCACGTGTAAAGAATTAGCCATGTTTCGCTTGACGTGTTAGTTGTAGCATATCTTTGATCGTGCTAAGTGTACGTAGCTGTCGTGGGTCCAATATGTGATTATTACGCCAACACAATCACGATATACAGTATAACACTGATTATACTGTATACATACAACAGTGGCATATCTTCCTACAACCGTTTGAATATTCAGATGTGAATCTATGAAAGGCTTTTAATGTGGTTTAGTGATGTGTGTGTGTAAACCCTTTAAATATATGTTATTTAGCCATGGTTTTGTAAATAGTATACATATATACAGCTATGAAAGGTACAGTATATATAATGACAGTCAGTTAACAGTGTGTCCTGGTGACGTGAGTATAATATGTATTGTATTCGTAATGGGCGATACAGCTGGTGTCGGTAGCTATGGCAACAACAGTGTTATATAGCAAAACACTCCAGCACCGCGAATAGGGAGATGATGTTGAATAGAAACAGTAATTATCGCTGTTTTACTAATGTGTAATGTGTGTGTGTGTGTGTGAAGGAATACATTCAGTGATTTTGGTTTTAATAATTTGTTAATAATTAATGGTATTTTTTTTCTCTGTATCACAAGTTTATCTTTTTCTTGACCGTGTGTGTGTGTGTGTGTGCGTGCGTGTGTGTATATATAATGCCACTCAGATGTATTATTGCAATAAAGAACACATGCTGATGCACAGGTGAAGGAGGTCTGTCTTAATGAGCTGATGGGCACTCAGGACGCCATGACAGATGCATTCACCTGTCGTAATGAGCTGATGGGCACTC
>JAODLL010072525.1:0-16487 GCA_026546735.1 Forbesichthys agassizii | reverse complement strand
CAACCAATTGATATGAGAGGCTGTGCCAATACTTAAGGCAGAACTTTGGGGGGAAAAGGGGAGACATAACATAATTGAGGCCTGGCTGTGGAAGCTGTATTCAGCAGCATTGTTCTATCCCTGGAAGGAGGTGATGTGTAGGTTTCATATATTTACTACAATGTCTATGGTGTAAATAAACACAAGGGTTTGAACCCACAGAAACAACTATGGCTCTCTTCTATACCGCTCGAGACTGACATCACCACATAGTATAAAGAGCGTTTTTGGCACATTCACCAAATATCTCTCCTCGTAGTCTGCTACAGTATCTTATCGTTCTGTGTGCGAGCTGAAAATATAATCAGATACATCTACACAGGTCTGGCTCCATAAATAGGAACATGAACAAAGTGGTGCAGACCGCACACAACACTAGTTTAGCCTTCACAATGCGTTGTTTCCAATGTGTTGGGCGGAGCTTCTGAGAAGGAACCCTATGGTGATGTTTTAAGTTTGAATTTTGCTAATTACTTACTACCTTTAACACTGTATTGGTCGTGTACAGGTAACAACAATTTGAACGTATTCATTTGAATAAAAAAGGTTTCCCCCTCACGTCACAATTCTCACACTGTACATATGTAACAAAACGAAACAACAATAATCATTGTCCAATCACTTGCTGCAGTTACAATGAAATTGTTACAATCTTGTCTTCTGCTGAAAGTATCATCCAAGTAGTTATCTTAGAAGTCAAGCATGTGGATTGGAAGCCCACTGCTAATTCTGCTCATATTAAACATGCATACTTTAAAATATGTTTAGGCTACATGGAAAATACTCCAGCAGAGGTTTTAAAATGAAGTTTAAATGAAGAAAGAGAGCAGGTAAAACTTAAACCAGACAGAAGACTCAAACAAACCAATTCTAGTAATTGGGCAGCTGCTTTAGAAGGAAGTGTCTTTTGTAGTGCCTATAGGAATAGATGATCACAGCCACATAACTGAACAAGTTCCTGAGTGCAGTGGCACGTCAGAGACACCACTAATTAAATTGAGAAGGAAGGTGGTGAAAGTCTTATGTATAATTCATTTAAAGACAGCTTTTTTGTGTGGCTGTGTGTTAGTCATAGTAGGGAGTGTTTCTTTTATTTTTTTAGTAGTGCCATTACTCATGGAAATTACTGTACATCTCCAACTGATGGTTGCTACTGTGTGTCACCACTATAGAAGAAAGATGTCAGAAACCTCAAAATATTGCGTGTGCACTGAACTGTGGTTCTTCATCTGATGCACGGCTTTTTCTTTGTTTGGTACAGAGCTCCAGAAATGGGAAAAAAACTAAATGAATGTATCTGAGATTATTTCCATTCAACTGAAAGGAAAAAAATAATTCTCCATCGATGATGATTGCATTTCCCTGAGTACCAAAAACAACATATTTCAACTTGTCGAGAAAGCACATAAATGTAGTTATGACGGTGGCTGTAATCCTATTTTGTGTTTAACCATTCTTCATGTTTAACCAAGCACAACATACCCGCAATCTATACGGTATGAACATAAAAAAGATTGCGTTTGGGCAAAAAGATGTGTTGATAAACCAAAGTTCACTCCAAGCCCTTTACTGCATTAAAGTCATTGTTTGTATGTAAATAATGGCAAGGCTCCAGGCACAGATGGAGGACTCACTTATTGGTTGTCCAAAACAAAGTCACAACACAAAAAAATGAATAGTGCTCTTAATTGTCTACATGACACCTTGCAAATATAGTGTTTTTGCCCATTGACTAAACATGTGTCAAACAGAGTGTGACTTCAGCCCTACGCAGCAGTGTGCTAGGGTTAGAACATGTGGACCATGTGTGTACAGACAGATCGTTCCAACTGCTGAATAATACAATCACGTTTCATACACAACTCACATCTATCAAAGCCAAGTCTAGGGTTCCACACCAATTCAAGTTTACATTTGCATGCAAGGAGACAGGATAGTTTAAATCAATCCCACATACAGTAGGGCCTGTCATATCTAACCCTGTTTGTGCTGTGTTAAAATGTAGGCAGAGCCTGCAGTGAGACACTTTAACAATAGTATATGGAAACATTTCAACACTAGAGTCGAAAAGGAGAATTTCAGAACAATCCTGCATGCAAATAATACTATGTCAAACAGTATAATCGCTTAATGGCTCATACACTTTAGTTTCATATGATTGTCCTGTATATTGATTGGCAGATAGCTAATCTTTAAGAAGACAAAGTAGAAGAAATCATACTTTATTAATCCCCCTTAGGAGAAATTCATTCTCTGCATTTAACCCATCCCCGAAGGGAGCAGTGGGCAGCCACTCGTGCGGCGACCGGGGACTCCGACTCCAGATTGATGCCAGTGTCTGGAGGGTGAACCTGACATGTATTTGATAGTGGGGGAAACCGAAGGAAACCCACGCAGACACGGGGAGAACATGCACACAGAAAGGCCGGGTCGGCTGGGGTTCGAACCCTGGACCTTCTTGCCGTGTAGCAAGAGGTGAAGAAACCATTCACTGTATATAAAAGAGAATATGTTCAATGCTCACACTCACTTTCTGCCAATAGATGGAGAGAGAGAGGGTCTAATAAAATGAGCAAGCAAAGCCACCAGGCTTAAAACAACAAGCCACATCCTCACTTGTGAAATCTCTCCGCCACACAAAACCTGACCGTAAAGGTCGTCCTCTTAACGAGGCCTCCAGCTCACTCGCGCTCACTGCCCCGAAGCCTGCTGTAAAAATGCCCAGGCTGAAGTGTCGGGGCACGCACGCAAACACACACGCGCACTAATCTGTGGGACTCCCCGACACTTAAGCCTGCCATGCGTGCTCCATTATGTGCACTGGCCTCTACGTTCTGGCCTGGTCAGAGGCCAGCCGCTCTGATCCCTAATCCTGTCCTGCCATGGGTCACTGAAGGGGGCTCTCGCCCCCCCGCCCCTTGCCTGCTACACTTACCCTGTTGCTGCTCTCTAAACCCCCCCTTTCTCCTTCCCCCGTGATGCCTTCGGGCTGAGGCTTGAGGTCAAGGGATTAAGGCCTAACAGGTCACTAGCTAGCGTCACCCAGGCTACAGTGGATCTGGGCGTTTTAACCTATTATCACTCTCTTTTCTATTTTTTAGCAACTGTGTGTGGAAACGCTGCCCTCTGAAAGGTTTGCTATCAATGGCACAAACGCTAAAGCTAAATGGTGTGCTTAGCCATGCCAAATTGATACATCGCTTTGCTAATTCCTCTTTTGCCTGCTAGATGAATGTGTGCGTCCACGTGTATAAAGTCAGCGGAATCGCATTCGAGAAAGAAAAATAAATGCTCAATTCAAACTGGACGTAGATGCCAAGTGATGGGGTCCAGGTTTGGCCTTTGTTTTGATGTGAATTTGAGCTCTCACAGTTTGATCCACAATGACAGGTCTAGACGGAGAGAGCAAAAACGAGGGTTCTCGCTGGGCCTTTCGCAATCAAGCGCCGGCAAGCTACGCCGTAACAGAACCCATGTGTTTTATCAGGGGGCCGGGGGAGGACGGGGGAATGCAATCAAGCGTCAAAACCCCCAACACCACCATGGTGGCTCCCCCACAACCAGTGACCCAGTACCAAACCCAGCTCTGACACAGAATGGCTAGCTGTAGTAATAACTGTTTTAAAAAGGAGGTTCACTTGTTAAGGGGTGCACTGGGGCTTCTAAGGCCTCGGTATGAGAATGACCCACCCCGTTTCATGGGCCCGGACCCCAAAAGCCAAGGGAGTTTGGGAACCCACTGGGCAGGGGTTCAAGTCCGGGATATAGCTGACTGAGTCAGAGATGGACTTGTGGGACAGATCAGGATTAATTTACCGCTTTGATCACAGACCCACAACAGCTTTCATTGCGGAGGGACATTGATTGATAGTGACGAGGCATTAATCTTAGGAAATATTTGTAGTTTATTTATGTCCGCATGCATGTTGGATATGCAGTAGAATCTATTTTTCCACAACAATCTTTACTCTAGCCTACTCTCTGCCCCCTCACTGCTTTCTACTGGATGCCAAAAAACTAAGGAATACTGTATATGTTAGTTGTTTCATGGTGGTTTGTGTGCAATTAATTGTCTGTGCACCTTGACATCAGATGTGTCTCTCTGACAGTTCCTCCAAGCACGGGCCACGGAAGAGAATGTGCGGTCAGCGTGGTCAAACTTTCCTCCTTGGAAGTTCAGGAAGAGCGTGGTGAAAGGCTCCTGTAGAGGGCAAACATGTACATACATTCGTTCTGTGAGGTTTAAACATTTTATTACGGAATGTATTAACAACATTTGTTTGGATTGTATCACTAAGTAAAGGAGGTAAACATTTGTGATGAAGATGAACTGAAATGTCGCTCACCAAAACAGAAACCTCAAAATGAACCAACTGTAATCACAACAAGGTAGAAAATCCCATATAGGCATGTAACTCATGCCTTTCTAATCATGCTTAATCTTATTTGGGCAGAGCCATAACTGTCTCTCTGACACAACAGCCCCCAAGTGACATGGACACAATTAGCTGGGCTACCACTACAAACTGCTAGCTTAATATAGTAAATAGCCAATTAGAGCAAAGCTTAGAGGACATGTAAATGGCCTATGGTTAACTTGATTTTATCTTTAAATGGATATGGTGTAATAACATCAAGAAAACAATCCTATAAAAAAAAGAAGCAAATAAAAAAAAAAAAGAAAAATCTACAAATTGTATTTCCGATGTTAATTTGGATTTCTAAGTGACTTGGAAATGTAATGGTCCCATTTTTAAAGAGGCTTTAGAGTAATCCTGCTAATGATGTGCTGGGATCAATGAACTAGCTCCACAGGGAGTCTGAGACAGTGAGCTACTGGGCACAATAACAGCAGAAAACTGAAGGTTAGCAACCTCCCTGTCCCATGAGTGTGGTACAGGAAGACGGATGGTTTCCAATATGATCTCCAAAATATCTATAGTGGACAATGAAACTGTATTCTTAAACACAAACAGGCAGAATTAATCAATATGATCCCATTAATTAATAAGTATTATTAATTTGAAATGTTGTAAGACTGGGCATTAAAGATTTACAAATCTGTAATAAATAAATAAAAATATGCTGCGTCATGCCATGCTAACAGCAGCCTGAACCTAAGGCATTTTCCCTTTCATACGATTATACCATACTTGTGAACACTCCCATCACCCTAAAGGCTACCCGAGGAGCCCGTCAAGTGAAATCCAGAAACATTGCCTACAGGTGGAGGCTGGTATGATTACTTACAATGCGCAGCATCCACATCTGGGTGAAGCTGGAAGTGGAGTAGTGGGTGCCGTAGTGGAACTTGGGGACCTGCTCGTCCTCCCAGGACTCGAAGCGGTCGGAGAAGAAGGCCGCCCTCTTGGGGTTCAGAGCACCAATGGGCTGCAGGACGACAAAGGAGAAACGCCTTTAGGTCCCATCTATGTGATGAATGACACTGCCTTTTCAGAACACACAAGGAACAATTTGAAGCAAACATCCACGTTTGAATGATCTAACAAACACATCGACCATTTTCTTTCTTTTCAGGTGGACTGAAGACCAGAGATGAGGGAGCAGGCTCGTGGGGAAAGGAGGAAACGTATTCAGGTCGCACGTGGCATGCACAGGCCAACTGATGCTAGTAACGTTTGTGCAATCTCAAATGAATATTAGATGATGTTTCCCTTCAGACAGAGATCAATCCGTTCCCACAGAGTGCTTTTAGAGGCTGTGAAATGAGCCCCTGCAGCTGTAGTCTGTCAGAGAAAACTAATGCGCCGCGATGAACGAGAGCCCGCTAGGAATATCAATAGCCTGGGCTCGGAGATCCTTTTTCGTTCTGTTTTTATTAATCTGTAGCTAATACACTGGTCAGAAGCGCTGCTTTAGTCCAGAGAAATGGTTACGCTTGCATTCATTTTCGCATTGCTCTGGAAAAATCCGATAGCCCTACGGCACTCTGCTATTATTTAAGAACTAATTTATAGAAATCTCTTTTAAGATGGCCTCATTCCCCTTAACACCACCCCATCACCCTCGTTCCCATTAACGCATACAGTACGAGAACACGCACGCACACACGCGTGCACGCACACACACACACACACGCAGGGAACAGATCGATAGTAATGGAATGATGGCCTTTTGAGGACGAGGGCCCAGAATAGTGTGGATCGATTGGATCTCTTTCATATCATAGGGTGCCTGTCACAGAAAAGATTCATCCACGGGCCAGGGCTTCACTATTGGTCTGTGCTGCCGCTACTGTGTTGTATGGGCGTAATGGGGCGTGCTGCTGGGTGCGTGTGCGTGCGTGCGTGCGTGCATGTCCGTCCGTGTTTGGGAAACACTGCAGCAAACATAATAACCAAGCAATGCGCCCCTGTTCTCCACGTAGCATGCGTTATATTTGCCAATGTATTGCCCCCCCCCCCTTACAATAACGTGCAGGGTGTGCGGCTGCCTGCATTAAGCCTCACACTGTAGACCCGCGCTGAGCAGCTCCTGGCTGACAGTGACACACTGTGGGCTTGCCCAGGGCCGTGCACTGGGGCTGCGTGAGTACACACGCTGAATTATACATCACACCCATTGCTCTGATTTATAGCCCTAATAACAGCCAGCTCATTAAAAAAAGAAAAGGCAGAGGATGCATATAAAATAAAAAAGACTGAGAGTGCCACAATGATAGAGAGAGAAAGAGAGAAATGTGCGCGCGTGCGTGCGTTCGTGTGTGTGTGCGTGCGTTTGTGCAGGCGGCGCCTTGTGTGAGTGTGAGTGTGTGTGTGTGTGTGTGTGTGTGTGTGTGCCCCTATGTTGTTTACTGCTGTAAATTACTGTGTGGGGCTCGCAGTAGCTACAACGAGGTTGCCGTGACAGCGCCGTACATCAGACCAGTGTAACCGCCAATGTGCTGATGAGAAGAAAAAAAAAAAAGAATCGCCCTGCCACAGATTGGCCTAATATGTGGCAGCAAATAGAGCTCTGATGAGCATTCAGATAAATTAGCCAATCCCGTACTTGTAATTAGACTGGGGGCATTGCTGGGGCTGTGATGAGGTAAACATCTGGCCTTTAATCTTGGATTACTTTGAATCAGTTATTCATCAAGGCAGGCCACTGGGTTGGGGTACCCGCTTGTAAAGATTGCGTGGCGTACACTTAAACACGAAGTGCTCCCGGTAACTACAGTTCAAGTGTGAGGAACACACTTGATGATTTAAAGCTGTAGCTTATGCCTTCACAAATCCAGCTACATCACAGTAACACCAACAAGGAGTAAATATCGGTAAAAGCTGAATCTCCCAAACATGCCTAGTCTATCTGTAGCCATCCATGAGTAAGATGCCTAACTCACTGTATTATAAAATAAAAAACTATTGCTTTAACCTCTATATTAACAATTAAACTACAATACCCATACATACATATGACACCCACCTGTTCAACATGTTAGCTCTTATGTACAGTAGGTGTACAGCTTATTCTTATTTGAGAAAAACAATGCTACAGTCGGAGTACTCTTCATCCTCAAAAGATTAGAAGAGGAAAAGTATTCTTCTCAAATGTCATAATGCATATCACATTATATATCCATTAGCTATGTGTCGTAAATTCTCTATAAAGCCACTCAGAAGCAGGGCGACAGGTGATCCAAAGGTTGCCGGTTTAATCCCGGCTAACTCCTCACCAAATGTCGAGGTGTCTTTGAGGAAGACATCTAACCCCAACTGCTCGCGGTGGTTGGTCGCGCCTTACGTGGCAGCAATCACCATCGGTGTATGAATGTGTGTGTCTGAATGGGTGAATGTGAGACAATACTGTACAGCACTGTGGCCGGGAAGTTTAGAAACGCGCTATATCAATGCAGTACATTTTCCATAAATGGAACCATATGGAACCACATATTCAGCATGATGGGCAATAACACAAATGAAAGGCAAACATACTTCTACAGTATATTTATGATGACATAAGTGTACTGTAGTTCTCTGCGTGAACACAGTATGCATGTTTTGAAATAATATGACAAGACAAATAGAATTATCAATGTATTTACATTTTAGAATGATAATATATACATATGTTTACACTATAAAACCGAATTATCAACACCTCCAATAATAAATCAAACATCTTTTTAGAGATGTATTTATGTATAGTGTCAAACAAGAGGAAATGGTGTGGAATGCCTGGGGGACAAACATATGGCACGTGTGAAATCAATATACAATCAATAATATTAGCTTGGCTGCGAGTAGGCCGCAGCACACAATGGTGCAGAAACCAATAAAGAAGCTCACACGATTTACGTAGCGTCACTACGCTAACACACGCTAACACAGAGCTAGCACGGCCTGTGTGTCGAGGCATCAACGAATGTTGCCTCAAACCATGATCCGGCAAATAAACCAGTCCCTTCTTACTGTACCTAGCATGGTTTAGGTGGACCTATAGCTTTGATTGTAAACCCTGGAGAGAAAATGTATGTAGAGGAACCGTGGGGTTGTTACAGAGGCTGGGGCTGGAAGGAAAGTCGCTACGGAGCCGGGGAACCCTTACTCCATGCTTATCGGGCCTACAGTGTTATCTTGGATGTTGGCGTTTGATGTCAGGTTGGGGTTAGAGTTTATGATAAGAAAGTCCCTGGGGTCACAACATAAATTCCGTGTGGCCTCTATAGTGCGGTTGGGAGGGAAGGGGGGGGAACGACGACGACGAGACAATGACATTGCGTGACACGCGCGCGTGTTCATGGCAATTTGGCTTCTCAATGTCACAGGAGGCTACTCACATGACCTGCCTCTCTCTCAACCGCTGACGTGACGCGAGGGTTGGGGGGAGAGGAAAAGGGTTGATATCCAGTACGATACAAGGTCACACAAAAAATAAGAGAGAGAGAGAGAGAGAGAGAGAGGTGTGTGGGGAACATGGGGTCCCATACAATGGAAACACACAGTGCACAAATGACCAGGGTGGGGTGGTGGGCAGGAGGAGGGTGTGTGTGTGTGTGTGTGTGGAGGGGTGGGGGGGTAACGTGCCCTTTTCCAGACGATGCTGTTGCCACGCTCCAGTGGCCGTACACTGATATCACCCCATGTCAACAGCATGAATAAAACAGATGTAATATAGCTTGTGACCCCCAGCCCCAGAGACTTCCACCCCGCCCTACTTCTCCTCTACTCTTCAAGGAGAATGCAGAGGAGGGGCGCTCGTTCTCCCCCCCTTTTCTTTACGATCGCCTCTTCTTCGGCTAGCTCTCCTCCTTTTGTATCTCTGGGTTTGGCGCTTTTTTTGTCCCCCCCCCCCCCCCCCCCGCTCCCCAGGGCTGACAAGCTTGACCGAACATGGCCGCCGAGCTGTCCAAACGCCAGCGCAGCGCAAAAGAGAGGTGTGGAGAGAGAGTGTGTGTGTGTGTGTGTGTGTGTGTGGAAGGTGGCCTGCTGGGCAACATTGAGAGAAATAAAAAGAGAATCGCAGAGCAATTTGCAAGGGGAGGAAAGAACAATAGCCTGGGAGGATGAATAGAACAGAGAGACACTGGAGAGCATATAGAACATTAAAGGAAATGAAGATGCTTTTTAGTAGCCTAGTAAGAACATTCTAGTCTGGCAAGACCATCCTGAGCTCGTGAGCTTCAGTCTGAATCAGTCTGGAGAGCTTGGAAATCGTTGTTTCAGGCCGGTATAACCTAGTGTGTTGGCAATCATTATCTTTGGTCACACTTAGGTGTGGCTAAAGCGACCCGACAACAACTCGAAAAAGACAATGGCGGGTCCTACAGAGGCTAACGTTTTAGCCTAGATGATAAAATATAGCATCAGTTTTATTAGAAAAATAAAGGCTTTTCTCAATGGAAAAAATGTTTCCACTCTTCTCCCGACGTTCTACTGTAAGAGTGGTTGACAACAGTCTTCTGGTTCACAGGTTCATCCAAAAAAATGCAAAGTATTTTTTGAAAGCCGTTGACCCTGCCTTACCTTCTCCAATAAATGACTATGCAAAATATAACAAATGCGCCCATCCGTTGTCCAATATGCAATGGCTTATCCAATCGCAAAACATGTTAAAAAATAGAAAAGAAAGACAATTCTCTGACTGAGATAGACTTTTTTACCACAGAGATGGAGGCAAGGATACTAAAATATGTATGTATGTGTGTGTGTATATATATATATATATATATATGAATATATACACACATACATATACATACATACACACATACATACACAAAGTATGTGTGTGTGTATTTGTGTTTTTCCTCCGGTATCAGCAATAAAATAAAGTCAACGGACAAATGACTACAGCAGTCAATGCATCGGGTTCCGAGAACCACATTCAGAAACTATAAATAAATAGTCGGATATCTAAGTCGATAATGAGAAAAGTTGAAAGTGTGGCAGCTAAGCTCACAGGAAGAAAGGATGGCTGTAATCATAGAAAGGCATTGTCAATACTATGTCAATACTATGAACGATCAAAAAGGATATACCAGAATGATATTGGATAATTAACATGCGTGATTAAATAGAACTGGTTAAAAGGTATATGCCGGTACACGGATGCGTGTGTAATTGCCTCTTGTCACATGGACTCACATGGATGTCTGTGAGTCACAGCACATATTTAAAAACAAAGACAATTGCAGCTTTCCATGGCGATCTTCTTGCAAAGTGAGTAAGATATTTAATCTGTGGGGTACACAGAGGGTGACTTTACAGTATGTAACGGTGGCCAGCCGGTTAACGCTGTGCAGTAGCCTACTCTTAAATTACGTAAATCTCTCCGACAACTCAAGAACGCTCTAGTAAAAGATGCTAGACATCCCTTGGGCTCCTTGCTAAGGCCATAAGTTTATAATATGCGGGAGGGGGGTTCGAGTCCTGATGGGGACGGAATCTGTCAATCGCGGCGGGCGAGACTGGTCGGAAACCGTTCATCTGCCCAAATGATCCTGTAGTGTGAGGTGTTTACAGACCGCATTTTATCGTTGCCGGCAGTTCGGAGGCTCACAAAATGTAAATAATTTACGATTAAATGGTCAAGTCCACCACAATGGAGCGTGAAGGTTTTGGAGTGCCAATACAGACAGACAGTGAGGGATATTTTAAGTGTTTTGAGGAGGTTCTGTGGATGAATGTAAATGTGTATGGGGCCTATTGGTTTTAAGTAAATCAAATAATGACAGGATCTACAAGGGAGAATTCCTGTACTTTCAAGGAATTTCAAGTAATAAGTTGTCAACTTGTGAATTATATACAGAAGGAGAATGTGGTATTTTGAAAAAAATACTATGCATGTCTGGCAGAGCAAAAATTGGCCGAGGAGAAATATAAAGGCTAAAATAACCTCCTTTCACCTCCATTGTGCTTACAAAGAAATTTGAATTTTCAATTAAAAAACTATTTCAGCAGATTAAAAAATAAATAAAGAAATAAAGAATTTGACGAAACCATTTGTAAACTAACAGACTAAGCAAGAACAAGCCCCAAATCTGTGTATAGATTCCTATCAGCCACCAGCGATTAGAGAGGAGGTTCTCTAAACTATGATCAATGGCAATTACACGGCCACTAAACGAGTCTAAAGAATGACACACCAGGCTCTCCACTATTGACTTTCACTCCTGGGGATTAGGAAGAAAGGTGCTGTTTTTGGGTGTCCTACCTTGGACAGGTCCCTGAAGTTGCTAGGAAGAGTTAAGTCCAGCTCTGCGGAGTCATAGTTGGTGATGACCCAAGGAAACACTGGATACTGGTTGAGGTCGTTGTAGGTACGGCCTGGTGATAGAAGGGCAGACAGATGTATACATTCAAATGTAAGTACTTTTAAGTATTGTGAGTACTTTTGTCATGTATGTCACATTTCTGCGAGCCCCATTGCTAATCCTCCATCACCAACAGTGCTTATAGTGCCATGTCCTCACCGGAGATGGTGTTTAGAAATATGAGGTATTCAAAGTTGGAGATTTCCCGGCGTTGCCAGCGTTGGGTCATGTTTGAGGCTTTGAAAAGCTGCTTGGGAGTGGCCATAGAGATGCGTCTGGGAAGGCAAAGACAAAGTTGGAGATTGAAGGTGTGAGCAAACCTAATTTTCAAATTACTGTACATACAATATAAATTATTGTAAAATAAAATATACATTATCAATATTATATATATATATCCATTTGAAACCATTATTTGGTTATTGAAGAATGTGATTAACGGTTTCAAATGGCTCTTATAATACACAATATTTTCAGACAAAGATTAACCTTATAAAGAGAACTGACTAGTATTTCTTGAGCTGACTAGCAAAGTTACACTGGCATCGTTTAATCGACTAATCGCGCACTTCCCTAACCAATATAGTCTACTGTAGGTACATAAAGCATCAAGAAAATTCAATTATTCTGAGAGCAGGGATGTTTCAAGAAGTGACAGCTATTACAATGAAGTTATTTTTATTTCTGCCATGTTGATCTTTGGACACAGAGGAGTACTGTGCTTTACATGTCATTACATGTCAACAATGCACCACCAGGAATAACTAAAAATGCCTTGAGGCCTTATTAAAGCTTAATTATACAAATGTCAATACATTTTATATTTATTGAAGTTAAGGTCTTGCTAATTAAGAAGAGAAATATGCAATAAATAAGGTTGAATACACAACTCTCATACAGGCACACACATGCAGTCCTAACATGATGTATGTTGCCAGACTTAAACAAATGACCCCCGATCCAATTAAAACAAAGGAAAATTATGGAATTAATCACTGTCAGGGTGTGAGATTATAGTCATTAGGCCGCTCTAAAGTGAAAATATGCCCTTGCTAAATGCAAGTGTACCGTAAGAGGCATTTTTACACAAGCTCAAGACAATTGTACTGAATCTGACAAAATGTTGACGTGGCGGGCACTTTGACTTTGGCCAATGGTCTCTCCGGAAGTTGTGAAGACATGCTGTTTACCATGTTGTCCCGTCCTCCAACAGCATGCAGCCTTATATTTTGTGCTGAATGCGTGACTTATGCTGGTGTGAGCACTACAGTGCTCCGATACAGCTGTTCTTGGGTCAAAGAGGCAAGGTGCCTCCAGCCTGTAAACTACCTTGATTAATGAGCCTGACACAAACACACACTTTCCCTCGCCCACCAATACGCAGTGCTCCCCCCAACATTACAGCCACTAGTGCAGACTCTCTCATTAAAAGTGCACAAATCCTTAGCCACTTGATGGCGTAAGGAAATAACAACCAAGTACAGTACGTGATTGACTGACAGACTAACCATGGACAACTAAATCCTCTGTGAGAACAACTCTGGCTGTTTGGTTAGGAAGAGGCAGGGTGCAGACACAAAGTAAAGGATGGCAGCACCCTCCAGGCATTCTGGCCAGAGCCACTATTTGCCTCACAAGTAGGCTATAAATAAACGGGGAGGACTGTGTTTGTGTGAAGCCAATTATGCTGTTCTGTTGTGAGGGGGACTGAGGGAGGGGTGGCCCTGGGTGTTTGTGAATGTGGAACACACTGCCGGAGGGGAGGAGGGTATGGGGGTAGTGAATAGTGATCAATAAACCATACCTCTTCTTTTAAGGCAACCTTGTTCTGAAGCACTTTCTGAACTCCTGTTTCATTTCCTTGCCACATAACTTACAATGCATGTCACTGAAGCATTTGTTTTTAATGTGGGCCAGTGTTGTTATCCATGAGCTCCCAAAAAGAGTTGTTCGGAGCTTGCTTATCATTCATAGACGATTAACCTTGAAACTTGTTGAAACCAGTATAGCAAATAACATTTCAAGTTTGCCCTTGCCCCTTCAAACAGCTTGGCACTCATCTACACACCTGACCCTATGTGCTCTGAGGTTTAAATAGCTTCCTACCACTTAGAAACCATGTGTGCTTTTGTGGACAGGTGTGTACACGTGTCTAAGAGGTAACTGTAACACTACAGTGCCAATTACAATGCAAATATTCATCATATCGCGATAACCTCACGAAGGCATTTCTCCAACCCAATGCTGGATGCAAGGGTTTTGGTCTGACCTGGTCTGTGGAAGGCCAAAGTTGGTGCCCACGCCAACCCGAGGAAGACAGTGAATCACCTTCTTGACTGTAGCTGCATCTGGGAGGTTGAACATGACCGCCGCTGCAAGGACAAGACCACATATAGCTGCGTTAGACACAGGCGAGACCTCCTCTGCTGCATTTCGCCATCGGCTTGCAACGGGCCAAGCGGGCCAAATAAACGGGCACCCGGAGGACGTTCCCAGGTGCGACCGCTGAGATGGCGCCGACGAGGTTAAGTAATACGAAGGAACAGATGCTTTACTTCTGTTGGCCATGAAGATCTCCAGGGCCGTGCTCTGCAGCAGGTAACGTCTGGAGAAGACTGCACGGATCTCTGTGAAAAGCCATTTTCCGTGGAGACCCTCGGTGTATGCCAGAATCTGGAGAAGAGGTCAAGAGAAAATGTGGGGGGAAGGAGGGAAAGGGGGGGAAGGGGGGTGGGGGTTTAGATTTAGAAAATGAAGCAGAATGAGAGACAAAACAGAGGTTAAAATGGATGGGAGAATTGGAAAGAGAATAATAGCAGAGGGAGAGAGGGCCACATTAGTTCATTTATCACACTCCGATGGAACGCCATCCTGACCAGCAGGATTAATGTTTTATATTGATCAGCCTCCATGAAAAACAGATCCATTTAACAAGAGAATGAGCCCCTTTCAGCTTGGGGGAGTGGTGGGAAATGGTTAGTTCACTAAAAGCAAATCACTATTACAGAAGCTGTGTTATCATCAAAAGATATATTACAAATCCCTCAATAAAAATCTTAAAGAGAAATTTACAAGCAAGAGTCAAGACAATAAAAAGTAATTATGTTCTGATGTACTGTATGGAGCCTCTCTACTTTAAGAAATCACAGGACTGGGGTTAAAAGCCTAGTTTAAGGCCCATTAGACTAGAATTACAATTTCAGTGGCGGTCACGAAAAACAAGTGTTGTTTCGATAACTCTTGAAAAAATGCTTCGATAAGATGAGCCCCATTCCATCTCCCTGTGCAACTACAGTACAACAGCGGAGGCAATAGAGTACCTAATTCTGATGGCTGTCAGTGCCTGGAGTTTGGCCATGCTCCTGTGCTTCATAATCCACTATTTAGCCTTGGTATTAACCGCTTAGCGTTGCTTTGTTAGCTAGATCTTTACTTTGCCCTCTTCTTCTTGTTTCAATGGGCTTACCGATGGAAGGTGTCGTGGGACATGGAGCGAGTCACTGTAACCTGTCAAACCCCAGTTGAAAGGCTGCATTATTAATCACAAATATTCAAATGGGAGCTACCAAGCTACATAGCCTTAGTGTTAGCTTCAAGCAGCTCATTAAGGGAAGGTGGTGGTGTCTGGGGCCAGCTGAGGCCTTTAGCTGAGGACAGCTTGTGCTTTATCTTTCTCTCCAAGGAATATGACCTGCCTGCATCACAAATTCACTTCAAAGTCTCTGGAGTTCAATTAAATGTGGATTAGTGGCCTGGAGAAGTTGTGGTTTCTGTCCGCCAGCCATGTCCCTTTTAGATCAGGGGCCCAAAATGACAATAGTAGCCTATACAGTCAGCTACATGCCTTTCTGATCAGGGGCCTAACATGACAGTACTAGCCCAGAGCAACGGAAGTTCAACATTTTCATGGTTCATGAAGAGGCAAAACCGCTACAGGAAGTACTTGGTGGGCAATTTGAACCGATATATATATAGATTATATAACGTTTTGCTAATAAATTGTCAATAAATGCACCGATTTACATTTATAATATAATCTATAGGCTACTTTTGGTATTTGAGGCTAATTTCCGGGAACTCTTGAGGCTCCATGATCCGCCGTTGCTGTGAAATTAACGGTCCACTGGAGTGAACGGAGATGATGTGCCTCTATCTACATGGCCCTGTACTAGCCTATACAGTCAGTCTGTAGCCATAGCAACTCTGTCACACAACAGCAGCTTGTGTATATAGTTCACGTGTGCGTTTCCTGTGGTATTCAAGGTGCAGTCAGCTATCATGGAGAAAGACTGTTGATATCTGAACTCCTCTCCCCTCAATGCCATAAGGTGCTCTGTCTAAGATGCTATGTAGGCCATATTGGATACATTTTGCCAAGGCAAGCAGTCTTGTGTGGTGCGTCATGTCGACTGAGAATTGAAATAAATTTCGTGTTTCTTTAATGAAAAAATAATAGGTATTAGACAGTTGGCCATTAGAACTACACAGTCCAACAAGGTTTCTGTACCGTCTACACGACCACCAAGACATAACTTGGTTACTATGTGGCATTTTACTACAATTGATCAAAAATCCCTAGAAGAAACAGTTCGATATCTTAAAGCATCTAATTGCTGTCTTGACACAATGCCATCAGACTTTTTAAAAACAATTCTAAACTCCATATTAATAGACCTACAGAAAATAG
>JAODLL010072514.1:0-16488 GCA_026546735.1 Forbesichthys agassizii | reverse complement strand
TTTTCCTGTCTTATTGACTTATTAATTAAAAAGTGTGATTACCAGATCTATATATATATATATATATATATATATATATATATATATATATATATATAAAGCCTAGCCACCGGTTTGAAGCAACCAGTCTTCTGTCTTCAGTTCATCTGCAACACTCTGGTAATGGTGAGCGTATATTAAATGCATGGTCATCAAGAGCACTCTTTAGTAGAGTTGTATGTTTTGATTGTGACAAGGCAGCATTTTTACAGGCCATAACATCTACCTTGTTTCAGAGGCTACTTAAAATATCTGGTATAAGGCATGTGATCATAGCTCAGTTGTTTCCCGTTATTTCATGAGCAGTGTACTGAAAATACACTACTTATATCCCACAAAAAACCAATATATCCTCTGACCACCTGAAATTATATAAAACGTTTTGTTAAAAATAAATTAAGCGTTAATCTATTGCACATATAGGCAGAAGAAACAGGCAAAGGCAGTACGATGTAAAAATTAGTTTAAAAGACTAACAATATGGTATGGCTTGATCATACCAGAAGGGTAATACCGCTGGGGAAAAAATCACCTTTGACCTCTAGCCTAAACTTGAAGCCTTGGCTCATAAATGAATCTGACTTAGAACTCGGAGATAAATACTGTAGCTGTGCTTTTCTGACATCAATGGTCCTCTGATTCAATCCATCTACATATGATATTAGTATCTAAAATAGCAATAAGCTGGATGAAGAACTTAATGAAAAACTCCCACAGTTTACTGTAGGCGGGCAAGCTGACGATGCAGTGTTATTATGAATGAGCACAGTAACATAGTTTGGAAATGCAATTGCAAAACTGTTATGAATATAAATACATACATACATACACACACACACACACACAAACACATATAACTGCTAATATAACATAATATATAATCTTATTTATTAATATAATATTAATATATCAACATTTAAATACATGTTCATTATATTATATATAAGACTAGAACATTTTAAATTCCCTAATGAATATCAAGGAATGACACATATGTCAATGATTAATGTTTAACCAACAATGCCAATGTGTTCGACTGTTGCTGCGCATGTTATTAGAGTAAAGTAAAAATACCCATTTGTCACAAATGCAGTTAAAATGCATTACTGGTTTTAGCTGTTTATAGTACATGTTATGTTTCCTTAAACATATACTGCTATTATCGTACTGCTAGTTTAGGAGTCTGTTGTCCTAAACATCCTCTTCATACACATGCTATCATATTTCCTGTGTTCTAAAAGCAGCTCAGGATTAGTTCAGCTACTTGTTTTGGGGAAGATTGACAACAAAAGAAAGCAAAGAGATTAATTAAATTTTTGGTACAATACAGTACATTATGTCCATGACAAATGCTTCAATAAAGCAACATTATTTCCAGTATGGCAGGTATTCATTATTCATGCAGTTGTTGAACATTATAATATTGTGTTTAATGACCGATTAAAGCATTCAAAACAGTGACAGAAAGACTGATGGCTGCGGTTCTCCACAGTACATGTATTGTAGAGTACATCTAATAATAATAATAATAAAACTTCATACTGTAGTACTATAGTTACTGTTTTAAAATGTTTGTGAGCTACATTTTAATTGTATATTTAAGCCCTTTCATATAATTGCATTTTCCTTTGTTATAGAACTCATGGAAAACAGGCTCTTTGTCTTGTCACTTTTTTGTCTTTGCCTGAACTATTACGTGCACACACACACACAAGCTTTTTTTTCTGGCAATACAGTCTTGTTTACATGACTGTGAGTACAGCAATAGCATATTGCATCGAATGCCTATTTCCCATGATGCTTAGCATTGTTTTTATCATTGTTGTTTAGTTGGACAGGCATGTCATGGGATCAACTCCACATACGTTTACTCATCTCTATGGGCTTATACGGAAATATTAATGGAACAAATATAAAAGGCAAAGGCAATAACAAATCTCATCAGGCATAAATAACTAAAATAAAGAGGCATAACTTTCTGTGGGCCTTAGAAAAGCGATGTTCAGAAGAAAGAGACTATTTCTATAGACTTGTCTGTGTAACACTGTATAGTGAAATATGGTAGTTAAGAAAAGGATGATGTTAAATAGAAGGGAAAATAGCAAAGTAAGCCCCAAATAAAAACTTGTGTTTGTTGAAAAGTACATGCCTGGTGATCGATTGGGAGATTCAGCAAAATATTAAACAGTGTCTATAGTTCCATTGCTGCCATCTCTCTAACTGGACAATATCTTGCATTTTGATTTTTTTATTTCGAATTTTTGCATAACCACGGCTGCCTGTAACTTATGGAAAAATGAATGTCCCTATTAGTCAAACAAAACAGAACTATTGAGGATTATCTCACATTGAGGCAACCCACCCTGGGGTATGTTTTAACTCATCCAATTGTTAGAGGGGGAAAATACTGAGTGGATAGTTGGATATTTGTTCTAAAATACAAAGTCATTCAGACAGAAGGACTGACAGTCTGGTAGGTGAAATACTATTTGGGATGTATATTTGTGTCTGTCCATTCTAGTCTATCACAAAATAAAAATTGTTAAAGCTGAATCGGTCCAACCCATTCTCATGACTTAATCTGTCTCGCTGTTGTGATTGATTGTGTTGTCAATCTCCTGCGGTCAAACTCAGCTTCTACTCAATGCTATCTCTTGGTGTACTTTTTACCGCTGCTCTTATCACATTCAGAGACTAAGTTAGTCCACTACTGAGGCGAATGAATTGTGGTGGTGCCAGACTTTACCACTCCCCGTGGTATCCTTATCTGTCAACTTGTCTTTCCCAGCCTTGTTTTAATTAGATTAAAAGTTGTCCGTGCCTCCAGGAGAGATGGCAGGCTTTATACAGAGTAGTTTTGCCCTTGCGCACAACTCATATTTGATGCCTCTGCATGGCTGCCAACACCTCCCTGATGTTTCCCTGCCAGGATGCACGGCTTGATCAGTCTGAGCGCAGGTCAACATCATGAAAACTTCTTGGCATCGATAGCTCTTTCAGTGGAAGGAGCTGTGGCAAAATAAGCTAATGGAATATCAAGCTTGTTATAAGTTTGTAGGAACATTTACTGTGTACCAGTATTAATTTAATGAATTCAATATAAATACAGTACTGCGTATATATCGTGATCTTAATGGCATTTTACAAGAAGAATGGTTTTACAAGATAAAGTACACTGTATTTGCCCATAGTATCAGCGATGTACAGTAGACTATCCAATAATTTCTTGTTTTTCATGTTAAATTGTCTTTTGTTCTTTCGTGCTATGAGTGATAAACACTAAATAAATAAATAAATAATTATTAATTATTATAAATAACCTTAATTAAACCTTAGAGAGTTTGACAAACATATGAATCTCAACAAGTGAGCAAGCTATCATAGCACATCACTAATGTGAGCAAAGCTTTAATCGATATCAGTGGCTCCTCCCCTTAACAGATGGCAAATGTACTCTTGGGTATCCTGTGGGCATGCAAACTGTACCATAAAGAAACGTCCACAGAATGCAAACTTCCCCCACCTGTAAGGCAGCGTGTAATGACTGCTAACTTGTGAAACTACAAGCTTCACGATAGCAGCAATTGCAAAAAAATAAAATAATGGATGGGGAACATGAAGTGTTACTCTTCATCTAGCATCCAAGCCAGCTAAATATTCTGTACTGTAGCGTCACCCCAAAAGTCATGTTTTGATTCTCTATATGTAAATCTCACAATTGGGACACTTAGTACCCAATGTACCTTTTTATTTTATTTATTTAATTCACGTTGCGTTGAAATGAGGTTTGAGAAATGCAAAGCAAATGTCCTCTCATTTGGTTTGAGTGCATTTAATCAGACACTTAGACTGTTTGAGAAGGGCCGTGTTCAATGTTGATGGCATGGCGATGCACTTTTGCCCAGAATCAGATTTTATTAAACATGTGATGACTTTCCATCTTCAGAGGTAATTAGGTGAGAAGCGATAATAAAACAAATAGAGGGAGGGTTTCGTATCAATGTGCCAGGGTGACTTTAACAAGACAGCGGTGTTGAATGGAGATTGAGGGTCGTTGACATATACTGTACTTTAGTGTCCATCCTGAAGATGAATGTCTTGATAACACAACCTGCCTGCTCCCCGTGCCCTGCGATTGTGCTGACAGTCAGAAGACGTGTCTGCCCGTTAAAGTGCTTTGAAAGAAGCCGGTGACAAAGCAATATTTTATTTTATCTTAGTTCTTTTTCTATTCATTGCAGGCATCAATTACTCTAGTGACAGCCAAAGCAATGCCATACAGAGATATGTGGGGCAATGAGATGTGACACACGACACAGTGGTATCGGACGGACATTTCCATTCATTGTAAACCGCAATCCCACCATGCTGGCAGTGAGAAAGTGATAAAATATAAGGGAATAAACATGTTTCATGTCCCGCTGTATTGATTTGTGCACAATCTTAATTAAAAAGATAAATGATGCAACTGTAATTATTTGAGCAGCGGTGGTCTTCACTTGGAAAAGTATTGGTTTGACAAACAACATGCCTGCACGAAGGTTGGAACAAACAAACACTGAAACCATACTTGGTTAAGCAATTCAAAAGTATATGATACAGACCAGCATTAAAATAGTTAGAGACACTGGGCCTTCAGTTTTTTTGAAGCGGCTGCACCTTTAGCAAAGCGTGTCTGTGTGATCTGGGCCACTAGGCTATAGCTAACAGAACCGGTGCGCAAAAGCGATTGCATAGACTACGATAGTAAAGCTAACTTCAGATCACCCGCGCAAAATGCATAACTTAGTACAGCCTGCTGGTCTGCATAGTGGCCTGACTGGTACTACTAACACTGTAATAGTTTATCAAAACGCTCAATTGTCAAGCCTACTTTTTAGGTTTCTACAAACACGCAAGCCAACCTTGCATGTTACCGCTAAATCCGACATGCAACAATCTTGTCAAACAGGTGAAGCATATTAACAACAAAAACATTGCTCGCGGTCCTTAACCTCTACCTCACCTGAATAAGGCTTATCGGCAGGGCAGCTATGGAAATGCCCATTCATGCCCATCTGCGTGTCTGTGCTCTCCAACTCCTGGTGCGTGGGCACTCTCTTGTTATCGGCCTTAACTGTATCATCATAGATGACAAAAAAGCTGCCCACTTTAAGTGTAGTTAAAAACTCTGCAATCTGTTTCAGAAAGGAGAAGTTAGACATCTTGCTAAAATTTCGAAAAGGTAAACCAGGCATATCAGGAATCAAGTCGACAACCTTTCCATTGCGATATGAGTCATGACCAACGTAACCGGCAGTCTGTCCTAAACTAACAATTTGAATTCCTAAAACATTGTTTATCACTTGTCAGTTGGTCACACCTGATTATGTGTGTTTGTTGACCTGTAAATGGAGGCAATTATGAACCAAATGATTTTTGATACCAAGCCAGGCCGAACACATTTCCTACAAAGCACGACACGAACAGCTTGAGCCAAATTGACTTGTGGTATTGTTTTAATAGAAATATCCCCTTCTCCACACCCTGACGCACCAGATGGTTTGTTACACAGAAGCATCTGGGAATCAGTCTATTGAAACTGTTTGTAATAGGGCAGTGGAAAAAAATACTTGGCAGGTAATTGATTGGATGAACCATCTGTCTGTCATGGGCTAACGTCACACCTTTATCATGCCTAAAGCTGCAAGCAAGACACTGATTGGTCCAAACAACTGGTGGTTGGGACCCATTGGCCTTGAAACCTGGCCAACCTGATGCTCATGACGAAGTCATTGGGATCACTAGTCTTAGTTGGGTCCTCGTGACCAGATAGTAACACCCAACCTGGAGTCGGAAATTGCACAATGCTCATATATGTGACTTGTTGCTCTATTGAGAAAGAAGACAATAATGACTTCTGAGGGTTCGGGTTTTGGCACCAGTGACTGGAATCCCTTACCCTGGAAATTAGTTTTTGGTGGAACGTTTCCTTCCTTAACAACACAGGAAATAAGGAAGACTGCACAAATGAGCGACAAAGTCTGACTTGACCTCCTACTCTGTCACTGCAGCTGTTCATTTTTGTGTGTATTGGTCAGGATCCAGTGCATTGTTGACAGGATTACGAGGCATCCGAGCGGACCAGCTTTGAATGTTAACTGTGATAATGTTTCTGTCCAGTGTAAATCCCAGTTAGATCATGACTGCCTGCCTCTGACTGGGGGTGCTGGCCATACCACAGAATAAAGAGCCAAGCCAAGTTTCTGTGGAAACAATCAAGAAAACAGGAATATTTAATTTGAATTAAGAACAAAATAAAAAATAAATAAATAAAAAAAAAATATATATATATATACTGTATATTACAACTCTGGTACCTTGTGTTACAAAAACATTGTTGTTTTTTACTTATCACACCTACATTAAGTGTGCAAATTAACTTTCACTGTTATGTTTGTGGACAAACAGACTGAGGAGCTGGGGCCAGGTTTGGGGTCATGGCACTATGATGAGTTCAGGAGTGTAGAATGAAGATTAGCAGTCCGATTGAATATGCCCTTGTTCTGGTGCTAATTACAGAACAAAAGACGTGACAGCTGGTAGGGAGATACAAAGTACAGGCAGACGTGCACTAGATGAACTCATGCCCCTCCTATTTGATTGTCACGGCCAATAACATACATGAACAGCTGCATTTAACAAGTACTGTAGCATTTACAGTAGCTGGTAATGTCACTTTAGAACTTAGTGTAAGGTAATCCGTACAAAACCATGGTCTTTAAAATGGCACTCACAATCTTTTAATATATACAGCCTTTAGTAAAGGTTCATAGCATTGACTGACTCCTCCATATTTTTTTAAGTTAAACTATTGATTTAAGCATTAAAAAATGCTTAAATCATCCTGAAATAATCTCTCAACCCAGGGCCCTCTGGAAAACCCACGTTGTTAGAGACAGGAACAGCTGAACATCATCGGAAACACCAAAGCACCGTTGTGTTCCTCTGTGTTCCATGCGCACGCTTGCGACCTTGAGCATGTGCAACGGGAGGAAGTGGAAATGAAAGACAGCGAGAGACAGACAGTGGGGCCCTTTTAGCTGAACAGCCTTGTTAAAGCTCCGGTGGATGAGTCAGAGAGCAGCCCCTTGTTGTTCCACAGTCCGGTCTGGTTTCATCTTGTCAGCCAGGCTCAGGGGTGGTGGGGTGGCAGAGGGGTGGTGGATTGGGAGGGAGGGGGATGTCGATGAAAGTAAAAAACAGCAGAGCCAAGGAAGTCCTGCACCATGTCTTCTTCTTGACATTTTCCTCACCACTGAGTCATCCATAGCAGAACAATGATTTCCCATGCCGGGGTAGAATGAAACCATCGGCTCCAATTGAATTGTCACCTAAATGGATGGCTGAAAGAATTATGATGAAAAATCATGTGATGTCAGTTTGACAAATTATGCTCGCTCGTCGAGGGGTTTTAATCTAAGCAGTCATCTAAATTCATATCATTTGAATTTACTCGCATTATCGGACGCACAGGTTATGAGGAATCTAAAGAGCACAGGAAAGATTGTCAAGTTTGTTTGCATACATGCATGCCTGCTTGTCTGACTGTGTCTCTCTGTCTTTCTGTCTGTATCATATTTGGGGAAAATACACATTTTTGTATTCATCAGAATAGTTTGAAAATGCATAATATGTTCATAGTGTTTGATTAAAATATCTCACATAACGACATATCTGACATCTTAAGACTACTGTGTAGAGCGATCAATAACATCTTCCGAACAAACATTTTTCTGCAGCTGTAACTGTCAATTTATTTATGCAGTTACCAATTTCCAGTTGAATGTTCATCTTTTGGCACAGTGAAAAGCTTTCTTTTACAGTAGCTTGATGTAGTTTGAATATGAGATACTCTTTATTATGAGCCTCCATCTTTGCAGTTTAAATGTAATATTCACTTTACAATTAGTATTTATAGTTTGAATATAAGACCATAATGTACAGTGTCCTATGTGTGTGTGTGTTAATGTGCGTGTGTACTCAGCCATGCGCACGTGCACGTGTGTGTGTCTTCTGTAGATTTATTTCATGATTTTTTCTTTGAAAGCAATATCATTTAAATAAATCAGTTTTACAATATTTCGGGCAGTTTTTAATGATTTGCAAGTTCAGCTGCATAACAAAAAATGTTGAAGGCTTGCTGACAAACTAACAGATAAAGACTCGAAAGACTCAATAAAGCCCGTCTCCCACAGCTCTCAAACTTTTTTTGTGACCGAGCGATCCATACAGGCAGCACCTCAAAATAGCACTACCCTCCAGGATACAGTTCTCTGGGATCCCTCCTTCCGTAGCCAGCTACCCTGCTTAACGCCAAATGAGACACCCTGGATGGGCTGCGGTCCTAAGAGAGCCGCTGACGAGGCTGCTTCTCCCCTGTACCTCTCCAGCCGCTACAAGGCCTTGGTCACTGGGGATGAATTGCTGCGCCCAGCAATTTCCCTCAGATCAGCGGCTCCACCTTGGCCATATCCAGACCGGACCATCGCACCAGCTTTCCCTCCACCGGAGGTTAACAGCATCCGGACTCAACAGTGAGGGAGACTTGCCAGCCCTCACCCAGTTCTGCAACCGCCATCATCCGACACAGAGTACTGAGGGAGGCGGTGCTGCGGCGATCTGGGGGCTTTTCGTACCCTCGTCCGGAGGCAAACTGCTGTGCCGGATCTGGTACTGCTGTCGCTGCTACCTCCCTGTGCTCGTTGCCCCAGGCATTCAATTCTGGCAATCTGGACCATACCCCTCTTTAATGTATGTCCTTAAAATCCACATATCCCCGTCCCCTCTTCAGACCAACCACACTGTTCAAAGGAGATTCTATTATCCGGAAAATCTTTTTTTTCTTCCAAATGCAATTACACAATATTTCCCTGCCGCCAGAGTCTCAGATATTGCAAATAAAATCCCAGCGTTGTTGTCCTAACTTCCCACATCCATTTATTGTGTGGTCTTACATGTTGGGACAAATGATGTGGTCTGCGCTGCCTCTGAGTTGACAAGAATGGATTTGAACAAACTTTATAATGTAATGAACAGCTGTGGAAAGTACAGTTTTATCTCCAGCATCATTCCCACGCTGAATTGCCGTGCTGAACAGTTCACACGACTGCTCTCCCTTTACTTGTGGCTCCTGACAGCTTGCAGACATCACGGATTTAATCGTATTGACAATTTTAACCTGTTCCGGAACCTCTCTTCCTACTTTAAATCCAACAGAATTCACCCCAACAGACTAGGAACCCAAATGCTAATATCCAAGCATGTTGTACAATGTGCCTCACATGTCTGACTAGTTACATCACATCTTCCGTCCATGGAAGCTACCACACTCTCTGCTTACAACTGCTCAAAAAATAGCTGCTTCCATCACTAGCTTCCCCCACTGGCTTGTCCTGTCCCCAACCCAAATAAGCACTAACACGTATCCGCTAAGCACTATCAGTGACACAGGATGCTCTTTCATTTGCACACCTCATGTCATGGCTGCAAACAGAGCACACAGACAGCCAACAACTGATGGCAGATACAATAGGGGAGCAAACGCCTGTCTGCTACGCTCGTTTCCCTGTGCCCCTACTGAAGCCCACACTGAATATTCTTCTGTCAGGGTGGCCCTGTTAAACACCCGCTCCATCCCAAATAAATTTTTCATCCTGATAGATTTATTTATAAACGATCATTTGGACTTCATGTTTCTGACATGTTATTCTGAAAATTAAATGGATTATTCAATTCTAATTTAAATGTGGATTGCTAGTTTATTAGTACACCCACTGTCTGGTCGAGGTGGCGGACTTGCTGTCATTTTCAGGCAGCTGTTCTCATGCAAGCTAGTGAGCTTTGATGTTTACCCTTTTGAACTCAAATTAACTAATGTGTGTCAGATAATCTGACCCACCTAAATTAAAAAACAATAAAAATTATTAATATGACTCATATCAATCATTTTTATTGTTTTTTTATTTTTATTTATCGACCTACTGGTCCTGTGGGCTAATTGTTTATCAGATTTCATGGACTTTTATTATTAACTTAAGTATAAAATTGAGTATTAAATATTGGGGATTTCAATGTTGGTGATACAACATGCGTTATGGAAGCTGACTTTCTTCATGTTTTATTCAACCCACACACACCGCTGGTCACACCTTGGACCTTGTTTTTTCACATGCCTTGGACTTTGAACAGCTAGGTTGTGAGGATTTCTTGGTCCGTGACCATAAATGTGTACATTTTTATTTTGTTATGATTTTGTTATTTCAGACATTATGCCCCAGGAAAAATGTATGCATTCACGTGTTCTCAGTCAAAATGTGGTTTAAAAACGTTTATTACATTTTGAGACTGCTTCTAACTGTAACAATGTTAATGTGTTAGTTTAAATGATAATTTATTATATGTCTTGGACAAAGTGGCCTCACTTTAAAGTCTGTCTTGCTCCTACTGTAAATCCATCTCCACATATGAGTGATAGTTTCAGGCAAAAATGCAGCAAGACTCAATGGTTTTTCACTATTTTTTATCTTGCAAAATCATGCCCATGTATGTCGGTTGGATTTCTGCAGTTCTGATGAGCTTAGAAAGCTTATTTTGGTATTAAAATGAATATTTTAATTCAGGTTATATATTCCAAGTAGATGACAATGCTCTGTAGTAAATTATGCTCAAAAACAGCATAAATATATATTTTTCATTTTTGCCTGGCATGTTATTGATGTAAATAAATACTTTAATGGAATTATGCATCTAAACCCCTTTTACACTATAGGACTAAAATACAACATCTGATGAGTATATTTGTCAAAAATGTGGTCATTGTGAACGTATCAAAATATGTATGTTTTTTTATAGAATTTCAGAAAATGTAAAATGTGTGTGCTAGTTAATAATGCAGATATAATTCAAGAAATGTAAATATATGTGCTTATATATGATAATATATAGACATGAAATTCCATTTAAGCCGTGATTGGAGCGAACGATGACGCAACTCCAAATGTTCGCCCAATATCTCGAAATGTGATTGGCCACATTTAACATATGACCCTTTAGAGTGTACCTTTGAATGCAGGGAAGAAGGGTATTGTAGTTTTAGATGCAGTGTAGTCTTGCACAGACTGTATGTCTCTCTGTACGATGCCAATGACCTCTCATAGAACTACACCCCTCACACTATCGCCGTCCAAAATCAAAAGGAAATAGACAAGATGGTCGAACAAAATTACGTTCTGAGAATACTTCTATTAATAGAATATAGTTTTTAAGAGGTTTTGTTTGAGGCAAGTTTTCACATTTGGTTTCTAGTCCACAGCCGATTGTTGTCATCGAGTTGTCACCGACCACTGCCGGATATGACGTCATGACGACCAGACGAATACTATGGTTAGACTTACGCGAGTGTCGTCTATCAGACGTATTATATGTATGTATCCTGCAACGTGATGCTATGGATGAGAGTTATGCTGTGTGTCGGTATATAAGGTCCTCTGACAAGGACTTAATGATCCCTCGGACTCTCCTTAATACTAAGGGTGACTTTAGCTTTTGCTTTTGGGGTTTTATTTCTGGTTGTGAAGCACTTTGTCTGCAAACAAGTGCTAAATAAATAAAGTTTACTTACTTACTTATTTACTTACTATAATAATTAGGCTCCCCAATAGTTTGCACAGTGCCAACAATTTCCATACAGTAGTAAATAGCTGAATAATACACATAATACAAGAAAGAAACAGAAAAAAACAAAACTATGACAGCTGAGTTTTGACTTAAGTCACATTTTCTCTTTATCCTCCTAAAAAGCACACACACACAAGAACAGCAAAAAACAGAATTAAACTAAAATGTAAAGAACCAAAATATATTTGTTTACAGTAGATCTGACTGCCTTACTGGAATGAATACTGCAGGAGTAGGTAATTATTGAAAATACTGTAGCATTTCTAGGAGTTTGTTGTGCTATGGATGTGCTGTACCGTACAATAAAAATAGGGCTCTTTGAAGGATACTAAAAGGACCCTTAACTCTCTCTCCCCCCCTCTCTTTTCATCCCCACCCCTCTCTCTCTCTCTTTCTCTTTCTGGCACCCATTGTGAAAAAACACTTGTTTTGTTGGATGACAGTCTCTTGCTATCTTTTCTGTTGTGTAACGTTAGCTGCAGATCAGCTGAAGGGGTAATAACCCACAGTGACAGCTTAGATCATCTGACTGACCTTTAAGGCTCTGCAGATTGGCCTTCAATGTGACGACAAATAGCATTCTCTTTCTAAAGGGTAGCTCTCAGTTAGTTCACAACAGGAGGGTGGAACCACATGTCATAGTAAGATTTGGTTTGTGCCTCACAATGTAAGTGTTCCATTGATATTTGACTCAGTAAATGGCCTGGGTGGGGAGAAAATAAACTGGCAACAACATGTACAGTATTGAAAAAAATTGCAGAAATATTTAAAGATTATTCTGATGTTTTGGTGTGGTTTTTAAACTATGAGGCAGAATCATCCAAATGTTAAATCTAGTGCATAGATTATCACTTCCAAAGATGGTTGAATGCATTCTGAGTTTATATTCCTCAGAAACATATCAACACAACATATGACACAGCAGAAAGGTTCTGACTGATCTTTCCCATCTGCATGTAGCTATAGGCAACAACCAACCAAAAAACAAACAATTGATCTGCTTTGAATGGACATGATTTGAATATATCGCCTCACTGATGCTAGGAAGCTATAGTAAATCCCACAGAGTTAACTGTGTAAACGGTAATGGTTTTAAACCAGCCATGGGATATAACATAACAAGGAAACATGGTGGCATTTGTTCAGCCTGTAGCATAAAGGAGGATGTCTATGTATCAGTGGGCTTGTCAGATCCGAGTCCCATCGGTTCTCTCCGAAGAATAATTTATCCTGCTGCCATCTTTGTTGTCCTACCATAAATCGTATCCCGCCATGCATTCAGGATGGTGGGAGGATGGTGGGAGATGGATTGTGGGAGGATGGTGGGAGATGGGACGCAAAACGAAAGTGACATGAGTGCTGCCTTAAATTGCTATTGCTTTGAGCGGATGTCACCAGGAGGTTAAGAGTCTGGGGGGACTTGCTGTTGAAGTTCAAAAGAAGGAACTGTCACCCATGGGGTGCCAGTCACACCCTTTTATCCATGTTCTTCACCCTAAATGGATGGGTGGATGTGCTCACAATCACAGGTATAACTAAATTGCAGTTTTCTCTACGTCACTTTAGTAATATTTCACAGTGCAGCGAAAACAATATATTTTTTAATTAGTCACCCTTGACTCCTTCTAGATCAGCTCTGGCTACAAACTATGGCATCATTCACATCGTCCTTAACAGCAACTATCAAATATCTTTCTTTCTTTCTTTCTTTCTTTCTTTCGTTCTTTCTTTCTGTCTTTCATTCTTTCTTTCTGTCTTTTAATTAGCAAAAACAGATCAAATAAAATATACTGTGGAGGTGGTGTGATGTTGCTATAGTATTTGAGGTGGGTGTGCTATTTGCATGTGTTAACATAATTAATAAATGTGGTAGTCGTACATTTTTTGTTTATGCAGCAACAGTGGCACGTAATTTCTTGACTCATTCATTCTCTTATTCACATAATCCTGTTTTAAAGCTGTCGTTACACTAAAAGGCAAAACAAAAAAATAATAATAATAATAATTAAGTAAAATTGCCACAGCAACATCAAAATAGCAGTGAAGTTTCTAGAGGGGGGAGCCAGACTGCACTTTTCCACCACTACAGTAAGTGCAGTTGTTGGAATAATGTTCCCATTGTATGGTTCTCGGATGCATTTTCAAGAAATGATTTCCCGCAGATTCCTTCCAAATATTTTCACTGAACTAGAAGTGTCTACATTCGGTAAGTTGCCAAAAGCCAGTGACACAGTAGTTTGGTCACCCCTGCTTTATTGTATTATACTGTAGGCTACATTCTACTATCAGGCTATACTGATACAGCTATGTCAACCTATTGCTGTTTTTTTGTAAACATATATGCCTTTTGTAGGCTATGTCCATAAATAAAACATTAGCAATTGTTTAAAAATAGCAGACTATATGTAAAATCAATCAATCAACCCTGTTTTTTTATTGGTGTATTTGAGAAAACGTGTTATCGGCTTACAAATAGCTTTCAATAGCTGACTATACCTTTAATTTATTCAGTATATTGTTAATATTTATATACATTTTATTAATATCCCGGTTCATGACAGGTCCAGTTTCAGTGGACTTGAGCATTGATGTTGTTGATGACAGGCCCAGTCCAGTTTCTTTAGAATGAGTTCTCCCTTTAAACATAAAATGCATCCTATCCTCCCAAATTTCCAAAGTCACCAGCCTCCACTGGCCTGTTCTAACCTGACCTGAAGAACGTCAGTTGTCACATGCACCTACATTATGTGCTTCATGGCCTGTTGGTGAGGTGATTGGAGTGCTTCTGATTAATGTTCTGTTAAGCATCTGCTTGCAAGATGGAAACTGTGCCATCTGTGGTTGCGACTCAGAGAGGGAAAGACATGCACACACACACAAGCTCATATGCACACGAACAGACCTATACAGTACACACACCGTCATGCGCACATAAACAAACACCTAATAGACTACACACATACACACACAGGAACATACTTTCTGATTTGAACTGAACATCTTATGGGTAGTTCACTTACAGCACACTCAGGTTGTTTGATGGACATAGTGTATGCATTCTACTGTGTTTCACAAGCTTTTTTGAGACCAAGTCATACCTTGACCTCCTACTGTATGAAGCCACAGTGCTAGCATTTATGCTAGCACTGTGGAACACATCCACAAACAACTGACTGGTCACAATTGACTGGTAATATGAAATGTGTTCAGTGTGAATGTATGTAATTGTACTTGGCATCGATGAGACAAAAGCGAACAGATGCCATCTTATTTTGGCGTGTAGCTTCACCGGTCCAAAGGGGCGGGTCATTATGGGGTCTCAGGGTACAAGACGTTACTTTAATCACCAGTCCTGGAGCTCATTACGCTGCAGGGAAGCTGCAGCCACACGCCCCCACAGGGGACAGCGGCGCTCCATATCGCCGGCAGAGCAACTTTTGAACTGTCTCTCAGTTGGCCAGTGTACGAGAGGCCCATTCACCTGTTCCCAAAAGCACAGGACAATTATTGCCGCTGGTGCTATTGCTCACATTCATCTACTTCCACACTTTATGATTCATTTCTTTGTTTCATTCCTCTCTCTCTCTCTCTCTCTCTTTCTCTCTCTCTCTCTCTCTCTCTCTCTCTCTCTCTCTCTCTCTCTCTCTCTCTCTCTCTCTCTCTCTCTCTCTCTCTCAACGTTAACCCTTAAAAACAAAACTTTCTCAAATATTTATTTACATGTTGCCATGATGCCATTTTTTAATTTAGTTATATTTTTAAAAAATGTGATGAATTGGTTAACATCCAGGTTGTGTTCATCAAAGTGGCACATGCACCAAAAACACAACCTGTCTTTAACGTCATGCTTGCCACTTTACTCTAAGAAAAAGTTATGACTAGCGTGACATCAACTGTGAAAGCTATAAATGGCTTCTCTGGCCTAGACCACAGTCAAAAGACAAATGGTACAAACAAATATAAAATGTTTAAGTATGTCATTATATAAATGTTTCAGATGGGTGTGGGTTATTTATAATGAAGGCTGCAGGCTTGCATTGTGAAGCCACATATGTAAGACAAAAATGTAAGCAACAATGTCTCATTTATTTAACTTGCTGAATCAAGTGATTCTGCCTCTGATTAAAACACATTGACTGAAGCCCACCGCAACATTGCTAAAGAGGGATTTCCCAGGTTAATGTTATGGGTTTTGGGTTAGTTTTTAATTAATCGCTCTCCTCTCAGTTCGATGATAGTTTCATTAATCCTTTATAAGCCTCTCTGGTGTCAGTCATATTGACATTAAGCAAGGAGCACTACAGTGATTAAAGGGCTTGAGTTGGTTTAGAACTTTTACAGATTTATAATGCAATTAGTCATAGACACCACAGTAGGAATAAAATGCATACATTTCATGCACAATATACATAGCATATTTTATTTCTATATTTACAGATTATAGCCTACAACTGTATTGATACAATATACTATATACATTATTTATATATACACATACAATATATCAGTTTGTTTATTAAAGTATCTAGATATTATTATAGCATTTGGGCTGGAAAACAGGTTAACTATTTATTTTCACCTGACAATAGTGATATTTTTTGCAGCCAATTATATAAAGAATAAAGACATGGCAATATACTGTACATATGCATGGTGTGACAGCCTCTCTTAATATATAATTCAGATTATATGGGATTGTCAGTGCAGAGGTTGGGGGGGGGGGGGGGGGGG
>JAODLL010072503.1:0-16490 GCA_026546735.1 Forbesichthys agassizii | reverse complement strand
CCCCCCCCCCCCCCCCCCCCCCCCCCCCCCCCCCCCCCCCCCCCCCCCCCCCCCCCCCCCCCCCCCCCCCCCCAGCGTGTTTTCCAAAAAGGAGGCCAGTGTGTAAGTGTGGCAGACAAGCTGCCCCCCAGGCATCCTTTCGCCTCACACTTCCCCAGAGAAGCAATTAACAAAGAAATTATGGCGGGAACTATTTCCCCCAAAGGCTCAGAGTGTCTCTCACGCCACTAAAGTGTGCTAATCACCCCTTCTTCCCCGCCACCTAGTACAGTGCAGAAATAAAGAGGTGGGGGAAGAAAAAAAAGAGTGGAGATGACTTAGAGAAATAACAAAGCTACGTAGAGATATCTAATATGCAGAAAACTATAAAAATAGAACTAAAAAATATAACAGTAGCACAGCATTACAAATGATTTTCAACTGCTGCACCAGCCTCACAAGCAAACATTGTATAAGGGAACAGTTCTCATCCAACAATACCTATCTTAAACCTCTGCATTCTAATTAAACCTAATCAAACTGAACGCATCTCTGCTTTACACCAAAGAGCTGCTATAAATAAAAGACGATTTCTTTCCTAATTTGGGTGTTCAGGCATGAAAGGCTTCACGGCGGTGTATGAACTTCTCACCATCTCGATGGAAGAACCAAACAATTTACCATCTCCCAGCTAAGCAGTCCTGCTGAGCACGACAGGTAGCTATTTCCGAAGTATGCTCACCTTGGCTTTGAAGATGAATATTTGTCAGTAGACACTTGAGGCAGAGAGTATTCATAAAAGGCCCAATCTGGAATTTATGACTTTCTGAAGTATCCATCCACTGTAGCAGAAAGCTGAGATTTCGTTTTACACTGTCATATCGAGCTACTGTTTCACTTTCATTCTATAACTAACTAAGTGTACAGTACACTTCTGAGTGAAGTAGAAGCTATTCATAGCTTCTCTATTATATAAGGTTTTATGGAGGGGGGATCTTTCTGCAGTATTATACGTTTGTTAAAACATTCAACTTGTAGGTGCGTATTAACTTGAGAACACATAATACCAGTAAGGATAAAGGCCCTTTTATGCTTATGCGTCAAGCGTACGTCTAGCATAGGGTGTCAGCTAGCATATTATACTTCTGCGCTGGTCTGTCGGCCGCGCTGACCTGACGTTGACTGCGCATGCGATTTATGCGAAGCTGCACAATGTAGAACAAAATGTTTGGGAATGACCATATACAAATATTTATCTCCAGCTAATCTCTTAGTTACACCAACATATCTCATAGGAAACAATCTGTGCAGACACAAAATAGTATAATAAAATACAGTTTTTCGCTGCCTGAACAACACGGAAATATCATAGGGAAATCACAGTCATGTGCAAAGTTGTAGTCTTGGTTAATAATGCTCAAGCAAGACAAATATAAACGTTTCTTTCCAGCTAATCTAATGATTATACCAGGATTGACGTAGCTACACCGTAGCCTGATGCGTTGGTTACGCCCCATCCGTATGTGACGCAGAAGCATTAATAGGCCTTAAGGAGTACTGCATAGAAAAGGTTGTGGGTTGAACCTCCTCCATGCCCGGTTTGCCTTTAAGGCATCCATAAGCACGATGCCTAACCCTTTCCTGCTGGATGTATTAAAACACGAGTATTCTGGTCTGCAAACACAACAGTCCTGCTGAATGTCAATGAGATGTCGCTTAAGGTTGGAGTGCTACAGTACGGAATCAAGTGTGTAAAGAAGGTTCATGCAGTTCCTCTTCATGGGAGAGGAAGATTTGCAGACCACCTTCATTAAATGAATCTTCTTAACATCTTAAATGTGGAGTAAGCAATGCTAAAGGAAGATTGTTTTTCAACACATAACAAATAATTTCTCCCACATTTAACATGCATCGCCATGGCTGTAATAGTATTGTGTGGCACAATATCACTTTCTTTGTTTTCCCATTTACGGAGCCAGGTCTGTGTGTGAACACTGGCTTCATTTACAGGGCACACGAAATGGAGTGCTAGCCCAAGATATTTGATTTTACAAAGTGTGTATTGGATTATATTTTCTTACCCTACCTTTAACATCAACTGTTTTAATATAAAATGGCATTGTATCAGATTAACCAAGTCAAATCTGTACTTTCTACACCTACAAAACAATATTGTCTTGCATCGCCAAGCATGCTACAGGAACGTATTTTAGCACGGACACATGAAAACTCAACAACTCCCCACAGTCAGGGCCACAGCACTCCCTACTTTTAAAGCCTTATTTCTAAACACACATTCCCAACAGCTAAATCACAAATCTGTAAACCGCAACGTCTTTGACTAAAGACACCGCTGCTTCCAAAACGAGCACCAGAGGAGGAGGCCTGGCGTCCATCCATCCTCGTTAAACACACCTGCTGCCTCTGGGCACCCCCGGTGCCCCCCCGACGCCCGCTCCACTCCCGTGAAAGGCCCGTATTAAGATTGACTCTTCAATCCTGAACGATCGATGCCGTCGCTTACCGCCTGACTCCCTGTGCTGATTACACATCCCTCAAATTACAGTGGGCTAAGAAATGCCCCTGACTGGTCCACACCTTGGCATAACAAGGCTCTGCTTGTATCCGTGGTAAGGAAACGCCTTGTTAGCAGTACATGTGGTGTGGTGTGTGGAAGAACCCCCTTTGCTTTCCTTCAGATGCATTTAAAAAGGTCTCAAATGTTAAGTACCGTATGAGGTTTAGAGTTGTGCCGTTTTGATACTTAAAGGTTAGTCATTCTCGAGAACGCTTGGTAACTCAAATCAAAAGAATATCCCTTCGCAGCGCCGTCCCACACATTGAAATGCATTGTGAAGCAAAGTGTAGCAGTATGGCTACAATATGTCCCTATTTACAGAGCTAGCGCTGTGTAAACAGATTATTTTTTCAACACGCACACAGAACGGTGATATAGTGAAACGTTAGTAAACGTAAAGATATTTGGTGAATTTAACACAAAGTATATTAGCTTACATTTAGCTTGCAATAGCTGACTATACCTTTAAGAACAATACTAATCCTGCCTTCTTCATAGCAGCTTCAGTAGGTTGCCTATGGCGAATGTTATTCAGCAGTACTTATGCTGAGAGGAGTACATTTTCATTTGTAGTCAGTTTTGCTTATGTGTTTCATTTCCCTTGGCTACACCAAATAGGAAAACATGTTTTGTAGTGCTGTTTACCGGTCAGTGCTGTGAACACAGGCATCTGCTCATGCCTGTTGTAGTCTGTGTAGTAACATGAGACATGGCTGTACAGAAAATCCTAGTTACGAGGAAAAAGCAGTTAAATCAATTTGAAATACCGTCACATTATTCCTTAGATTGAGGTTAATTTTGGCAGGTAACTACTGACTAATTGGTGGTGGCAACATTTGGTCGGGCCATTCGATCGATCAAGATCGACTGATAGTCAGACATCAAGCCAAATCACCTCAAGGAGCTGCTGAAGCAAAGTCAATTTTGACAAGGTAAGATTTACGATTGGACTACATGTTTTCACATGATGAATTTGTCTCTACTTCTCAGAATACCATACCTACATCATTACGAAAATGTATGTCATAGATATTAACATTAACGGCCAAACAATGGTGTTGATTATATATTCCCAAACAAATGCTGAAATTTAGTCTAATTTTGGACGTCAGTTAGTCACCAATATAAGACATAGCACTAAATGCATATCTCTATTCCATGAACACATTTTAAAATGATCATGATTAATGCTTGAAAGAATCAACATAGGTTTTTAGGCAGATTGCTTGCCTGCCTGTTCTGACATAATGTGCCTTCACAGATATCACATGCCTTAAAAACACGTTTCTTCAAAACATATGCAGACTTTGCAGTGTTTCGAGAGAATAAGGCCATAACAGTCTATAGGCCCTAACTGTCACCGGGGAAGCAAACTGTCTTCATTACTCAATAAAATCACAAGGATACATTCTGGAACTGCTTCGTGGTTAGAGGTGTCCAAATCATATCAAATCCCTGCATGAATGATGGCCGGTGTGACATTAAACGCTAAATTGCTGTCTGTGAGAACTCACTGTTCCTGCTTCCAGCCACGGGTTGCCATGATACATGTACACACACTCACACACACACGCCCATTATCTGCAGTAGAGCCGGAGGAAAAGAGCCATTTATAGACAGAAAACAAAGGCATCAAACCAAAGTTTTCTTAAATGACTTAATACCTTTCCCATGATTCCACATCAAAGAGAATGGAGGGGATGCAAGAGCTATTTGTTTGTGTGTGTGTGTGAGAGAGAGAGAGACAGTTTTATGTGGGGGAAAAAAAGCATAAAAACCTTTAACAGAGCAAAACCATGTGATTCATTGTGCACGTTGACAGACCAAAAAAAAAAAAAAAAACACCACCACCACACATTAAGCTGTAACTATGTTAGTTTGTATCCACCTTTCTCCCATATCTGACTAGTACGGAATGAACCCTTTGATGTAAACAACATAAAATAACTGTAGCAAATATACAGCCAGGAGCTTCCTCTGTCTTCGTTTCCTATCAAATCCTTTGCTTACTTTCATTTGATTGATTTGACTGTCTACCTGCCTCTCTCCCCGCCTGCCTGTCTGTCAATTACATCGTCATCTCGCTCCTCTTCCTCCTGGATTGTCTGTGCAGGCCTTCATAAGGGGTCGTTTAATGAGTTCCATTGGAGCTCATTTGAAGATGTGATTAGATTTTTGCTTATAAATTATGTGTGTTCTCGGCAGGTTGCTATCCTCCGCTGACACTCAGCAAGTGTGTGTGAGCGCGCACGTGCACGTGGCATTTGCGTGTGCTCGGTGGCGTCTTTTCACACGGTGGAACAGATGTCGCTTTCCTCTCCTATAGATCCTTGCTCTGCGTGTGTCCATTAGTGAGAGCAAGCTTGCCAGTAAGCGAGCGAGCTAGCTAGGACCAGATACCGGACACCTGTTGTGTACAGACTAAAACACCAATGAAGAAACCTGCTCAGCAAGCGTGTGCGATGGAGAGGGCTTTTCTCCACTTCAGTGTGATGGCATAATTTTTTTTTTTTGCATGAGTGCAAATGAAGTGCGTGCTTTGTAACGGCTGTCAATGGAAAAGCACATCTCTATGGCTGTAGTACTAGTGTTGGTCATACCAGCCAGGGGGCAACCTCCATGGCTCCTGGGTGCATGGAGGGGGCATAGATGGGGTGCTCCAGATGTTATTTATATGGTGGAGGGCAAGGTGTGTATATTCACATCTATGCGTCCTTTCAGTGTCCCGCTTAAGTCTGAATGTTGCACTGATTAAAATGTTGTCGTTATAAGGTGTTACAATACTGCATAATGCATGTGAATGTATTATTTATTATTATGGTAATAACGTAACAAAAAGGCCAAGTAATCTTGTTAACTCCTGAGAGGTGATGCATTTGCTTGCAGCAATAGAGATACATATGCCAGCAATTTGTAAAGCCTGAAGCTTATGTTTCACAGCAGTTACTTTTTTTTTGTTGCTAAATGTTTCCCAAGATACTTCAAGACATATCCTGAAAGTAAACTGAATTATATTTAAAATTCATGGATTGGAACATGGATTTAGTACTGGGACCAGAGCGCTTTGGGGAGAGCACTGTTTTTAGTCAAACTTTAAGCAACCATGAATCTCTCAAACACACACACACATTTCTGTAGTGGAATAATTTCTCAAAACCAAACATATTTGTAATCCGGGCACATATTGCTATGAGAGTGATTCCTTTAATCATGTTATGATTCCAGTCTTGTGTGATCATCACACTTTTGGTTTTTACTAAATGTGTAATGTTTGCTGTCAACAATCATCTCTTGGAAATGTCTGAGGTTCAAAGTATACCACAGAAATGTACAGATTAGAAATAAAAAAAGACAAACATGGCCCTATATTCATGTGAAATAACCAAAGTGCCTACTCACATGGCTGGCGTTGCTCTTGCCTAAATATGCACAAACAACATATATAATTGTATGTATGCAGTAATGTGGGGACCATTGTGCCTGTGGGGCAGCTGCATTCTGTTGGTACGTGGGTACGGCCACCCGTGGACTACCTCACCACAGGGGGCTTTCCTGTTGGTGCCACTCAGCTGGTGTGCGAGCTGGCATTACAGAACATGCCCGTGTGTCTAACGGTGGGCTGGGGGTTACCTGGTGTGTTCAGGAAGGGCGGGGCTGAAAGGATTAGCGATGCAAACAATGCCTTCCCCCCTGCTAGGTTGTAGACAAGATGTAATAATAAAAAAACACACAGTTCTGTAATTTCTTAGCCACACACGTTAGAAACACTTTCAAATTGATTTAACTGATCAAATTGTTACGTTTCATTTAAGTCATTTCAATATAGCATACAGTATCTTGATAATGTAAATTATTATTGATTTATCATCTTTGCTAATTCAGTGCTAAGTCACGTTTTAGGGCAAACGTATGGCCTGTGGTCTAGATGCGGCCCCACATGAATTTTGTTCAGACTGATGCAAAAAATTGGCATTGGCATCATGCTTAGTCAATTTTCATTACAGTTTGATTTGACTCATAACATTTTTGCTTGATTTCAAGAGGCACAGATGTGTAGTTCAGGGAAGTCAATGGAGGTTGAACAGATGTCAGTGTGGAGACTTAAATTATATCAAGTTAAAACTCAAAGCTGTCATTGATCCATTGCTTTTGGTTAAGGAAATAAAATATAAGGTAAGAATACATGTAATCACAATATCATTTGTCCCATGAGGTACCACAGTACAGACTTAAGAGCTTGCTAGATACAGTATACTGAATGCTCTTGACCTAATAGAACGTACTGTAGAGATGGGAGTAATATTTGTTTTACGCTAGGCAGACAAATGAAAACATGGGTTGAAATGATGAATAGAAACACACTCAGTGTAAGGAAAGACAGGAAATAAGGAAGTCTGCATCTTTATGAAAGTTCAACATTGTTTTAAAATCAATAATGGTTCAGATCTTCCACCTTCATGTGTCCAATTAATATACGAAGAGCAATATTCAGACAGTTCAATAACATGTACCATTTTGTGTACTGTTCATTAACTCCGCGGTTGTTTCACAAAATCCAATATTCGCCAGCGTTACTGGGCCAAGGCTGGTTTGAAGTCGCTGTGGGGAATATTGATGGGGGTTTGAAACCGGTGAATATATTTGTATTGTAAAACCTCCCACTGATTTCTAGCCTAGATTCACATCTCCCTCTTCCATCACATCCAAAAAGTCCACATGGCGATGAACACTATGTTCAGGAGCAGAACTCTATTATCAATATTTAATACCTGAAGAGCCCAACCAGTGCACCGCTGGGGAGAAATGCTATAATATGAGCTGAAGCGAGTGAATATTCTCAATTTTAACTAATTGTCTTTGGATGGCTCCATATGTGTGTATTTATATTTTATGACAATACAGAGACATCTCTCCAGTAGAGGTATATAGAGAGAATCTCTTCACCACACATTTATCAGCTATGCAAAATATGACCCATTGTTTCCTCACCAAAAATATTAATAAACACAAACTGTACAGTACACGTACAGTAACTTTTATTGAGCCATTGACTATGCTCCTTGCCTGAATATACTGTATAGTAGTAATAGTGGTCCTACAGGACATCTTTATTCTTTACACACCCCCCCCCCCCCCTTTCCCCACACATACACACCCTAATATTGTCTCTACTAAATAATTTACATATATGAAACTAATCCATGATAGCTATTTTTTCATCTTGAAAAGCCTGTCTGCATTGAAGTATACAGATATTGGTGATCCAGAATGTACTAGACTTGGCAAAAAACAACTACACTCATTAGGCCAGGGGTCATCAAATAGATCCGGTAACAGGATTATAATTAGCAACCATTTAAACATTTGCATGTTTTATACATTTAAGTGTCATTCAACATTTGCCATCCATTGTATAATATACCTTCCCTATCCTAGTGTCAAGCCCAAATAAACAAATAAAATAATCCCTTAATTACAAAATTCAATGACCTGGAAACTAATCTTCCCTCCCACCTCCACTGACATCAACTGTTCCTTAAAAAGTCTTAAATTGTATTGTAAAATCCAAAACTCCAGTGGCACGTTTCAAATGTTTATTTGAAATGACGAATTAAAATAGAACAAAAAAGAAATACAGTTCTATATTGATAACAGACATGCACTCTTATGTACAGCATCTCAAAATAAAATAAATCCTACCTCAAAGTCCAAGACACTAATTTATAATTTCCTTACGCCACATTTTATTTTTCTGATCTCTTGCCAATGTGAAAGAGGTGTGATAATACAGCCGTTATACACAAATACTCTTTCACAGTTTGAACGCCAGCTCCAATGTTGGATGTCAAAGTCATTAATCATGATGTGCTAATCAGATCTGTTTGTGTTCATGTCCGACCCCCTTCTGAGCCATGCTGTTTCCAACAAATGAATGCCCCCTGCTGTGTGTGTGTGTATGCGTGTGTTTGTGTGTGTGTGAGAGACATGAGACACATAACGGCATCAACAAATTAAAACTATACTTGGTCTCCCCTTAAACAAAGGTATAGAGAACACACTATACCTCCCCAGCCTAGAGGAAACTTGTGCATACTGTAACATAATAGCTGTCGTTTCCCTGCTCCAAAATACAACCTCTGCCACAACAGATGCAGTCCAAAACACATACATTTTCTAATAATATGGTAGCGTCAGGGAAAGCAAGGCCCAAAACAACAAACATTACAAACTAAGACAAAACCTAACGTAAATCACCAAAAGAAAATAAGTTAAGCAACTCCTTAACATAACAAAAAGGGCTTCTAGCCTGTACAGCTACCAGGACTGCACTTTTAGAAGTCACACCATTTACAAAGAGTTATTCGGTTAGTGTGCTCCCTCTGATTTCTGGTGTTTTATTCAGAACGTATTAATTTATTTATTTAATATATTGAATACATGATAAGTCAGATGTGCTTTGACCTACATCTGCTCTCCAATTATGCTGCCAACCGCTTAACAGAATTATGAATGCAAAGCCAACTACACACATTTATGCATGGAACATGCCATGCAAGCTCTTGTGACCTTTTGTAGGATATTTCCTCCATGAGTAACCTGCGCATGTTGTCACACAATTACACGTCTGTTCACTTTTCCAGCTGTTCAACCAAGGCCAATTGAGAATCTTAAGTGCACACAGAGCAGTTCACAGCCTTCCATCATCAGTTCAGTCAAAGCACGTCCTAGACATAACGGTTCTTACCCGTTACAATCAGTTTGGTTGCTATCCTGTTTTGGGACGCTAATAGGCTACCTCTATGTGATTGCGTCGGGTTCCTGACAAACCGATGAAACACGGCCAAAACTAATTTAAAATAGAAATAGGAATAGTAATTCATTATATAAACAAAGAATAGCTTACATTATTGACTGAGTTGGGAACTGCGTCATGAGTGCGTGTGGTTTAGCCTTAAGGGGCTGGTATAATGCTAAACGTCAAGGGTGAGCCAGCTATGGTCAGGGAAGTGAACCGGATTGCAATGCTTCAGCTGCGTGCATTGTCTCGCGGGGCAGAACACCGTCGATTGAGCTAGAATTAGGTCAGACTGACAGTTTCTTTGAGGTAATTAAGCAGACATAGCTGATGAAATTCCCCAGGTGGTCCGCGAGGAAACCGTGGCAAGAAGCGTGTAGCAGATACAATTACAAACTATTATCTGGGCTTCTGGATGAGGGTGGCCAGAGAGAGAGAGAGAGACAGAGAGAGAGAGAGAGAGAGAGAGATACAAATAAAGCCTGGGTCGAAAGACATTTAAAGGGACAGTGAAGACACTGGGCGAGTTATCAAGTGCAGTAACAGGGAAATGTCGTGTGACAGGCCAGAGGCCTCTCCGTCTCCAGTTATACATCCTCGGCGCGTTTACCGCGACCTCTGAGTAGCACCACCCTCGTCGCTGGGGGGGAAGGGGGGGGTGGGGGGTGGGTGTTATGATGCTATAATAGTTAGTCAAGACAATATGCATCCAATTAACAGGCTTTATGCAATTAGTCAGCCTATCCATTCATCTAATGTGAGCTGCCTCATTAGTAGATGACTTCATCAGGACGATGCTTTCAATGTGGGCACGCACACACACATAGGGAGAGAGGACCGACGACCGCTCATTTAATTCCATATGATGAAAGAACCAATGATTATTTCCTGTGAAAGATAATGATTTGCAAGGAGAAACGCATCCATTCCAATAATGCCGGTTGTAAAACGTCCATTACGCAGCGTGAGATACAAGATACAGTCGTTTTCGTAGCCAGACGGAACATAAACAGTGCTATTATGACGAGTGCGTTGAATGGCAAAAGCCAATTGAGGTTCGCCATTTCAGGAGTCTTTCAGTCTAGCAGCGTGATATACGGGGATTGCAGTCTTGTATGTAATCACTTTGGCCTCTAATTTTATAAAGCCCTTGAGCGAGATGGTTAACTGCTCAGTGTGCTCAGACTACTTTCAGTGCATTATGGGGTCCCGCTGAACCATACGTTAACGCATTGGTTCATCGTTGTACGCATACTACACAACTGCACATCAAGGCACACCATTCAAACACCCAATTATGAAGCTATTGTAACTTCAAAATAAATAACTGCTTTAAAAAGGTAGTCAAAGGTAGTCAAGGGTCCGATACTTCTACACAGCCCTGGATCTGTAAATAGAAACATAAACAAAGTGGGAAAAAACACTGCTCACAACAACAAAGCCGCTTGGCCTCGCAAAGTGTCAATGTTTGGGGCGGCGCTTGCGGAGGGATATTGTTTTGTTTCGAGCTCGATGTTAGCTAGCGTTATTGAAATAAGAGTAACCCTGCCTTTAATCTGGGCAAAGATTAAAGACAATGACAAATACAAGTATGACCAATTTAAACACTTTGAAAACACTTCACGTCACAAACAGGTGTAGAGTAATGGCATGGAAATAGCATTACAAAGTATTACTCACTTTGTGTTCATCACACTAGTTAAAGCTACAATTTATTGTAACTTTGTGGTCACAGTGACCCAAAAAAAAACACTGTTTAGCATTATAGGCACAACGGGCTCCCACCGCCCTAAAAAACTAAAACAAAATTCTGTTCCTTTTGAAAAAAATGCAATTCGAATTTTCCAAACAATTAACCTAAAGCCAGGAATCAAATGTTACAGACACTGCATACAAAACAAAAACCATGGGTGTAGCACATACTGCACTAGTATGAGCCGAATGCTGTGCACTGCTGTACAGTATTCTCAAATTCAGCTGAAGTTGTACGTAGCTAATCAATGCAAGGACGCACCGCAGGGATAGCACCGAGGACAAATATCTAACAAAGTATCCCTGGGCAAGGTGAAAACACACACACTAAAGTACTCCTCCCCCCGATGAACCTCTGAGCACATGGCGTCAGTCCGAGCACAATTCCTATAGATTATCTCAGGACACAGCCTATGGACGTGTTAACACAGTTTAAGGTGGCTCCTTCACTTCCCACTCCTGCTGTTCACAACACTAGTTACATTCTTCATCTACCTGAACCTCTCCCCATCTCCCTGCCAGTGCCATATTTCTGTCCATCTGTGTGCGCGTGCGTGTGCATGTGCTCTCTCTCTCTCTCTGGAGCCTTTGGGCCCCGTCTATGTGCCAGCCATCGGAAGACATTTCTGATAAATATTCATCTGCTGCCCCCGGACTGCCGTGTCTGTTCGAATGCTAATCAATTTCTCTGAAATTTCCCCCGGCCTACTTGTCGTTACAGAGCGTTCTCTCCATCCGTCCCTCTCTCTCTCCCTCCCTCCCTTCACATCTCTATCTACCTACATATCTCTCCCCTCTCTCTCTTTCTCTCAGATAAAGCACAGATGTCAGGCCTTCCACGGTGCATGCAGAGCACACTGTTTAAAATTAAGTAAAATCTATCGCCCGGTGCCACACATGCACACATAAGTAAAGCTACCTAGGGCGTTATAGCAAACTCACGTATGCACACAATCACACACACAACGATGCACGTAATACAGATCAGCGCACTTGATGGACAAGAAGTGGGCTGCGTCAGTCAAACGTGGGCGTGGCCATTGCTGATCAATGGTGGTGTGAAACAGCACTGTGTCTGCTCTCATTGGCAGAGGGGTGTGATCTTCAACCATCACAGCCAGAGGTACAGGCTCACCTGGGATTCAGTAGCATTCAGAGAATGAAAAGCAGGGGAGATATGAGAAGGCAGTACGGAGGGAAGAGTACATTAGGGTGAGTGATTTAAGACTGAAGATGTGTTGACTAGTGCAGAAACAGCGTGGCACAAAACGCCTCATCCCACCCCTCACTTGCTGTTGTTTGATGAGCATCCCTCTAAGGCCAGCGTTCAAGATGCAGGCAACACAGGGGAAACACAATTAATGGATACAGGCAAGATACTGTACCGTTCAAAGGCAACCTCGGACACACGCTTTTCATTGCATTGATCACCGACATGCCAACTTTCCTATAAGCATCCTTGAATAAGACGTCAGATCCCTTATTAATAAAATAGACTGCTAAATGACTTATTTGTATCTGTAATTCACAGTACAGACTGTACTGTGTGCATGGACAACAGGAAATAAATAGTCCCTTGTAAGAAGGACTCATAGGGAGATAAAAAATATAAAATACTTGTGGTACGTGGTAAAACTGATCGTATGGTTTATTTTCCCAACTTTAAACAGTTTTTTTTAAATAAATGAACACTACCAAAATCACACTAAGAGTTTCACCACAACTAATCAGCAATTCCTTTAGACATACATTTCATATGAAACACTTTTCACTCAATAAGCTCAACACGTTTGATGTTTTGTCTTTTCATTAGTTAGTTTTACCATCAAACTGCTATAATGGATAATCACGTTGGCATTTGATAAACATATACATTTTTTAGTAAACTTGTTTGTATGGTTCTTGAAACTACAGTATGAAAATGTTAAGTTTGTAAAGTAAAAACAACTGTATTGTCATCCCTGATTAATACATAATGATACCATCCCTAGTCAGGGTCAAGTCAAGTCAACTTTATTGTCCCACCAGGGGACATTTGTTTTGCAGCCAATGTTGCTTAAACATAAATAGACAAGTTGAAAAAAAAGAAGCAATACATTTTGCAAGCTATTTCTGGAATCATTATTCGTACACTGTGCAAATATGCAATACAATTGTGCTATTTGTTATAAAATGTTGAAACGTTACGATTGAATGACCCACAATATGATCTGTCATTAAGCATGCAATTCCGGACAGAATAAAAGAAACATGGTGTCTTAAGTCGACCAGAGCAATATATCAAACTGCTCATGCAGAATGTAGCTAACGTTTTAAATACTATGCTTTATACACCATGGTTTACTGTAAAATGTCAACTCCTTTTGGTGAGGTTTAGGATTCAACAGACTGGATCAAATGGGTTAAGGTTGTAGGTGGAAAGACAAGTAGATCCTGAGAAGGATACAATTGGGATTTGGGAGGGCTTAGATGTATTTTTGTCTAGAAAAACAAAAACACAGATCTATGGAGTCTCTTTTTAAAAACACAGTGCGAGCCCAGAAGCCACATTTAGAATTGCAGCTTTTTCAGTCAGGTTGAGTCTTCCCCTTAAACTGCCCTGTTATAGTGAATACATATTCAAAAATGTGCTCATTAATTAGCATTTCCACTGGGTATTCGTGGTAATTAGCAACAATGTCCAAATGTCAAGGCTTGTCAAGGTTCTTAGGAGCAGTTCTGTGGGACAAAGTGATGCTATGAGAGGGAAAGACCTGCCTCATTTACATTCTTGTAGATGGATTAGGGGTCTTCTGCACCTTGGTTTTTGATTATGTGCAATATGGATAAGAGCGATATTTCCACAAGTTGACCTTGTCAGAGGCTTCCATTCATTGACATTACTTTAAAAATGAGAAAATATGAATCTCCACTCGAACATTTGCATACGTCCATAATTCAAATTATTCAAAAAGGCATCCTACCTCAATATATCACTGGCTGAGATAGAGCCAGTGATATCTTATACTAACTAGTGAGCACCATGCTGCAAAATGGGCATATATTTGGTAAATAGTAAATTACTGCTTTCATCCAAAGCACTATACAGTATTTTGCCTCACATTCACACACACATTCATAGACCGATGGTGACTGCTGCCATGCAAGGTGCAACCAACCACCGGGAGCAGTTGGGGGGTAGGGGGTTAGGCATCTTGCCCAAGGATTCTTACAAGTAGGTCAACAACAGGGTTCGAACCCACGAACTTCCGTCTGAGAGCCAAACACCCAGACCACTCAACCACCCTGTCCCCAAAACACAAGATAAAAAAATAAAAGTTGCTGATATATAGCTAAAGTATTTAGCTATATATCAGCAACTTTTATTTTTTTAAATACTTTAGCTATATAGCTAAAGTATTCGTTGAAAGGAAAGCCTCTGTGACATAAATGAAAACTGCGGAGAGACAAATATGTCTCACCGCAATGTTAATAATGTTTATGGGAAGGAGGGACTGTAGAAGCGAAGCAAGAATGAGAGACAGGTAGATTTAGGATGCACCGAGCTGACATGTCAGTGACAGCAGGTGTTACTTACCCGAGACAATCAAGACACCTAATTTGGTAAATAAATGTGCTGGGAGCTAGGCATGCGTAGAACGGGAGCATCACGCTGTATACTGTATGCAGTGCTAAAGTGAGGCATCGATCACAGTTGCCTGGAGACTTCATTTCAACTAAAACCTATGTGCAAAACTGTGAAACCGAAGAAGAAGCAGCACACATGGAAAACGAGAAGCAAGGTGGTGTACACCGCAAACACACGTACTCGTTCAAAATGTTCTCCCACCGACGTTCTTCTGTCCGTCTATCTGCAGTCACATACAGCCTAGTCCTGACAATACATTTCACTCACAGATGCCAGGCACATTTGTAACCACAGATATGAACGTGTATATATTTGTAATATTTGACATGATGGCAGATATTGCCATAAAGTCAAGATAGTGGAAAAAAGAGACACGTACTTGTGTGATGCTGTACATTGTTCTTAAGATGTTGTTGTAACGTGGTTGTAGAACAAGTTACAACCAACATCTTAAGAACGATGTACAGCAAACAAGTACGTGTCTGTCTTTTACATTTTGGTTGTAACTTGTTCTACAACTTTGTCTTTAATGCCACTAAGACAAGATTGCTAAGTTAGTTAGTTAGAAATGATCCTGTGCTGTGCCTTGGTTGTACAGTTGTGGCTTAGATACAACCACTAGCAGTCATGTGTTTCCCAGAAACGTTGCTGTGCACCTGGGTCAGACTGCCCCTGTAAAACGTACAGGCGTGTTCAAAGACTAGTGATACAAAACCACGTATTCCATGACTTCCCAAATCTCCACTGAGATTAAAGGTGTGGTCGGTGAATGTAAGCCAATAGGGTTGGGCCGGCTGTAGTGGGGCGGAGCTTATGAGGAGGCACCCTATGGCTGACTATTCCTTTAAGCATTCTGCATTCTTCACCACATGGTGAAGAATGCACATGAGCCACATTAGAGACTGCGGTCTCATTTTCATTCCCCTTGACAGTGCAGTGGGTAGATGCTGTCTTCCACTCATCAACATTCACACCTCGCCCCTCCTGAGGATAGTCAAATCAGTGGGATTTGAATACGAGGGAGCTGACCTCAATTAATCATCAGTTAATGGAGGAGAAGCCACAGAATAAACACAAGGTGCAGCCCTTCTTGGCAGGACAGCCGACCACTCGATAGTTCCACGCACTGTGCATAGATACAGTAGTTACTGTATGTAGTTTGTCCTGGGACGAGACAGACATGATTGTTTTGTAAAGTTCTTCACTTGAATGTATGTCTGAATATTGTACACAGAAAGAATAGGGCAACCACCATAAAGTCTAAGAAAACTTGTTTAAGTCATGGAACAGTTGGAGATGCGGCGTTTACCTTGAGGTCTGCCCTCGGTGCATGTGCTATTAGGACAATTAACACAGTGTAATACATGTTGACGAACATTTCCCTAAAGGGTAACACATGGGCAATGTATTTCTATAAAAAAAATTAAAATAAATGGATACATTCAGTTTAACATAACATACAGTAGCTCAATACATTGTTTTGCCCTATTTGTTGTGCCCTGCACACATTTTAGTTTTACTTACAAACTGGAAGGAATAGATTTATAATCAAAATTAAAATGAGCATCACAACATAAAACAACATTAAATAAAACAGTAAAAGTTAAAAAAGTGGTAAATTGTATATGGACTACACACACACACACACACACATATTTATACATACATACATATACCTGTGTATATATACAGTTGCAAGAAAAAGTATGTGAACCCCTTGGGATTACGTGGAGTTTTGCATGAATTGGTCATAAAAT
>JAODLL010072492.1:0-16490 GCA_026546735.1 Forbesichthys agassizii | reverse complement strand
TAACATTGGATGTAGCAGGGATACATTAACATTGGATGTAGCAGAGATACATTAACATTGGATGTAGCAGAGATACATTAACATTGGATGTAGCAGGGATTCATTAACATTGGATGTAGCAGGGATACATTAACATTGGATGTAGCAGGGATACAATAACATTGGATGTAGCAGGGATACAATAACATTGGATGTAGCAGGGATACATTTACATTGGATGTAGCAGAGATACATTAACATTGGATGTAGCAGGGATACATTTACATTGGATGTAGCAGAGATATATTAACATTGGATGTAGCAGGGATACATTTACATTGGATGTAGCAGGGATACATTAATATTAGATGTAGCAGGGATACATTAACATTGGATGTAGCAGGGATACATTAACATTGGATGTAGCAGGGATACATTTACATTGGATGTAGCAGGGATTCATTAACATTGGGTGTAGCAGGGATACATTTAGATTTACATTGGATGTAGCAGGGATGCAGTTAGATTGGAAGTCGACCTCCGACAGTGTATTGCAGCATGTGTGTGGCTGGGGTTGGTGATGGCGTGTGTTAAGACTAAGTTGTGTGCTTCTCTCAGCAGCATGGGCGTCCCTACATCTGTCCCCATGGTCCTAACGTCTGCCTTCCAGCCCGTGCTGGCCAACGGAGACTCTGCCCACTCTTGCCCTCCACCGCCCCGGGTCATCCTGCACACGGTGCCCTCCTCCTCCACCTCCTCCATCACCACGGCAACGAGCAAGGACGCGCTGGCCATCCCAGAGCACCTTCACCAGCAGCTTCTGGTCTCTATGGCAACCACCGCCTCCTCTGGCGTCAATGGTGTGGGGCACCGTGTGGTGACACTCAACGCCAGCGGGCAGGCCATGGTGGCGCAGCAGCCTGGCACGGTGATCGCCACGGTGCTGAGGTCCAGCGACCCGCTGCAGGTGAAGGAGGAGATGCTGGACCCTGGCTACTTCCAGTCGCTGGTCAACGGGGAGCCAGCCGGCACCCACGCCTTCGCCAAGGAGGAGATGGAGGTGGGCCAGGCGGAGCTCAACTACAGGACGGTGATCGTCGGCTCCACCCACGGCCAGCAGGGAGGGGGCAGCGGCGGGGGGAGCCACCCCTCGCTGAACGGACACTTTCCCCAGAGCGGCGAGGGCCTCACCCCCGTGGAAGAGCTTGAGGTGCGGGGGGAGATGTCCCTGCAGCCCGAGCAGGGCATCAAGAGCCTGCATGACCTGCCCGTCTCTCTGCAGCTCCCGGCGAACTTCATCCAGGTCAAAGCGGAGCCTACTGAGGTCTAGAAAGGCTAGTGGAAGGGGGAGGCGTTATGGAGAATGGCATCTTACAGTGCTTTGCTCTTAAATGGTCCATTTGGCCTCAGGATTCTTGTTTACGCACATGTTTTGTGACCACGTGCCTACAAAATCACTCACACCCTCCCTTCCTCCTCCAAGAACATGTCACTGATCTGGGGATATATTTTAGAAGTATGACCTCTAGACACACACACACACACACACACACCCCCACACACACTCTCTCTTATGCGCTAGGAGAACAGCCATTGGATGAAGCAGGGATCCACATGTACCAAATGTGCCAGTTATAGTAGTACTTTTCTTACCTGTACATCTCATTAAAAGGACCACAGCTCCTAACTGGAGAATGCAATGCACCAACTGGGCTGGACTGAATGGATACCAGTTGGTGTAATTAAATTGGACTTGAGAAAGCGTGTTTTTTTACAAGCACACATGGAACAGGTGTCTGTCCAATCAAATATAACAACAGACTTTTAACTGAAGAGTGCCTTAGAGGATGTACAAACTGCTCAAGACGATTCCTTAAAAAGAAAAACATGAAATTGAATGGATGGATTTCCAGTTGAAAAATTATGATTTTCCAGACTTATTTTTACATATTCAACAAGGTATAAATATCCCTCTCAGTAGTTCTGGCCTTACACTGTGTAACTATGGAAATGGGCATTTCCTGTCCACCAAGGACAGACCAATATCAGACCTGTTTGTATATAGCTACAAACCCCAGGCTGAGAAAAGATGTGGAGGAATAGAGCGAGAGAGAGGATTAAACCGATTTTATCAGCCTCTGCTGTAGAAGGCTTTATCTCAAAGGTTTAAATCCTCTTTATATGAAATGAAATATATATACAGTATATATGAATATATCTTTATTTGTATATACTTAACAAAAATATAAATGCAACTCTTTTGTCTTTGTTCCCACAAAACTCTATGCACAAAAAAAGTAGTTTTTTCCATGTCCTTTGTGAGAACCTTTGCCAAGACAACCTATCCACCTCAAAGGTGAGACATATCAAGAACGCAAATTGTAATACATTTGTCAACAAATGTTCTGAGAAATAAACCTTTTATGTGCACAGGAGAAGTATAAATGGTTTTTAACATTAGAGTTGTGTTTATATTTTTGTTCAGTATATTGACAATGAGATTCCATTTTAAGGCCACATTTATTTATTTTGTGATTTTCTAAATTCTGCATAAGAAAAGGTGACTTTTTTGTTTGTATTTAAATTGTAAACACAAGGGAATATTACAATGAATATGGAACTATTACCAGGAAGCTTATTGGTTGGACCAAATTCGTTTTTTATTTGAACTTATGTGTAAAGCATTATGTATAATCAGCACAGCTTTGTTATTATCTTGAGTGGTTGCAGCTCATTAGCTGTCAATATTGTTGGAAATAGCATCTGTGGTGTGATTTAAACATTATAGTTTGCTAGAGCAGACTTACCTTTTTCAACAGTCCACAATGGCTACGCAGTGAAAATATGTTATATTGTGTGTATATACAACTTTGCAAATCATACAGTATGTCAGTCAGATATCTCATATTTAGCTCATATTGCTCTACTTGTTTAGGTATTTTGTTATGTTCCTCTCCTCTCCTTTGACCATTGGGGGCTGTGCTTTCTCTTTCCTTTGACCCACTTTGTTAAAGGGCCTCTCAGACAAGACGCCTGATTGGCCTAGAGGCCCTGCTCCCTCTGAAGCCTTATTGATCGTACCTGCTATCTTTGCTGAATGTTTGTATTCTCACAGAATACAGCTGCAGAATGAGGACAGCCAGGCATGGAGCCATTAGCATGGCCCAGCACACAAGGACAGAAGTTAAAGAGGCTACTGCTTTCACAACCGCCATCTCAGCCAAATGCTCAGTGTCTGCATTGACAATCTGAATGTAAACTGTAAAAATACATGGTTATGCAAAATCTAGACAATCGCTAATCACCCCGTGTTGTTGCATTACAATCAGACTTGGTGATATTCTGTGGGTGGCTGCTTTGTGCTTTACAGGGTGGCTTATTTTGTTTAAAAATAAGAAAAAAAAAGAAGAAAAAGCTTGTGTCTGTTGCACTGTATGAGAGAAGTTCAGGTATGTCCGCTGCAAATAATAGTTCTGCATTTTTTAATTATTTTTCCCCCTTCTATTATGGACACATGCAGCATGTGTTGTCTATGAGCACCCCTTTATGCTGAAAATAGATTTGCTTTTTAAAGGAGTCAATTATATAATAAAAAAAAATGTATTTTGATGAAATTCTTGTTTTCATATCGAAGAGCTGTTTATAAATGAAAGTGGAGAGCTGCAGATGACAGATAAATGTCATACAACGTGTTAAATTAAACTGTCTCTCTTGTCGTTCTTGTTAGCATGAAACAAGCTAGTAAGAGCCCGCCAAAACTTCACCAGCAACATGTTAGATTAGGAAAGCTATTAACATTTAAAATGATGGCTACCTGTAATGGGCACCAGAAGAAACCTGTCAAACGACTTACATAACTAGAAATATGTTTGTGATTGGTTGCACAAATGCAATAGAACATGCTGGAAACATTTTCTAATTTGAGTGTATTGAGTTAACCCATCTTTAATGATCAAAAAATGAAAGTGAACTACCAATTTGCATTTAAGATCTAAGGCCATGTTGTTGTTGGGCTTTAGTAATGGCAGCTAATCTAGCCTACATGCAATTGGGGCGGGGGTGGGGTGGAAGCCATTAGAGGGCCTTCATCTTCAGTTTCTATGGATGGAAAAATACTGTAGCCTACAGCAGCGCCATCAGCGTGACTATTTGGTCCGCTGAATGAAGACGTGGAGTGCATGCGGTCGTGTGTGTGGGTCTGCTGTGTGACCATGGATGTCTGCACACTGCCATGCACGAGCCTGTGTTTGCAGAGCGTGTGTTTGTGGTGTTGAGGGAGCTGTCTGGCAGCTGTGTTCGGCGACTGTGCCTGGCCTGCTGTCTCCACGCCCACACACACAGCTGTGCACCGCTCAGTCCAGCTTTGCCATAGGGTTAGCACACTCACACACACTAACGCGGCAGAACCAGGCCGGAGTGACAGGTACCGTGCCACTATTTACGCCTTCACACACACGCGCAGACTTCACACACACCTCTGGAAATGTAATTTCAAATTTGTCTAGATGCTTTCTGGACAGAAAACAACATAAAAAAAAGAATCATAGCGGCAGCTGCAGAAGGAGCAGCAACAAACACCTTCTGATACGCCTGAACAGCACAGCACTTCACTATTCAGTGGTTAAGAAGGAGTCCACCAAATGCCGAGAGGGTATTGCAAGGGATTTCAAATATAATAGACAGTTGCTGTCTGTGCTGTTCCATGGCAAGTGAGCCAAAGACCATGTGCAGAGAGAAATACGAGAGAGAGAGAGAGAGAGAGAGAGAGAGAGAAAGAGATCTTGGCCCTGGCAGAGGTGGGCTGACTATTTTTGTGTTGCCTACAGCCAGTGCAAGTGTTTACTGTAGTGCCGTGCCATGGATCCTCTCAGTGGGGGAGGTTGAACATGACTGTTGCACCTCCTGTCCATTGCAGGGACAGTGCATATTTATAATCCCATAATCCGTTTTAGGATTCATGTTTTTAGATAGGATACAACAGATGACACTGAGATTATTGTCTTATCTCTGAAGAAACAAACGTGTCTTCCTTGGTAGAATGATTAGTACTTTTGTATTTTACAATTATGTTTGTTTGTGTATATAGAAATGTTGAAAAAAGCCATCCGTGTGATCTGGTTAAAAAAGGAGGGAGTTATGAAATGAAGGTGTCTGATGAACCATACAGTACACCCATTATACCACAAGATGGCACTAGTAATACACGTCACGTTATAAAACAACATCAATTGAAGGGTTTCAGTGAAACACCAGCAGGCCTATAATAAATAGAGAAACTACATTACTTTTAACTCACTCTTTCTACACCCCTGTCCTAAAATAACTACCAATACAACTCAACGGGTTGATAAGTAACTCTTATAAATAGCTAGAGGCAACTGTTGTCTGCATTTCGGATGGGGTAACATAATGTAATTTTCAAGAATAGCTTAAATCACATTCAAAATTTCATGATGGTTTCATATCCTAAGCCAGGTAGGCAAAACTCTTTGAACCTGATCGGCCACACAGAATCTAAATGTCTATTAGAAAATTGTATTAGCTGCTGCTCTCATCAAAACGATGACAAACAAGCGCTGGAGGGGGGTTCTTCAAGACAGAACAGAAAAGATACGAGGGACTTGGGGAGGGCTGCTTTGAAACAAGATCCTCCAGCTTTAATGGGACGGTAGACCCAGACAGACGGCTGATCAGACCTCCTGAACCTGCTGTCCCAGTGTCTCACATCTCTGTCTCTGCCTGTGTATACGATGCTGCACCTGTATCTGCACCGTCAGGGTAATGGCGGGTCTATGCCTGAATGACATCATCAACTGCAACAGCAATGGCGGAATAGCCATGGCCTAACTGAGTAACTTACTGGTTTGGGTTTACAGAATTAGATTTTTCCTGGGTTGCCCAAACTGTTAAAAAGAGTTTGAGCAGCCCAGGAAAAATGGGTGTTTTACATTATATGAAATTGAGTATCACCACCTAATCCAGACATTTTAATTATGACACTGATGGTCCTATACATTACGGTTTGACTTTCATGGTTTATACTGGACTCTGAACCTAACAGGCATGAGAAGCACTGGATGACTAGCTGTAATATCTGTAGCAAGCCCTTCAGTTAGGGTGAACCATCCCATTCAAAAAACTCTCAAGGCAATTTACTTTCACAGCTTCAGAGAAGCCTCCCATGTCCCCAGAGACCTTGCCAGAAACACTGTACCAATAGCAGCTTACACAAAACTACACATTTGTACCATTTCCTAAGCTTAATATTGCCTATTCTTGACAAAAGACAGTGTCAAGTTAAATACACACTATACAATTTGATGTGATTGGAGGGGAAAATGACAAAAATCAACACTGATTTTATGAACTTTTCAGAACTGCCTCCAGGGCTTGGCAGTACCCTTGTCAGTTTATTTGAAATATGTTTGCAATTATTGCATTTGTTAACTCATGCCACTATTTTTGTCTTGACACATCGCTTTAGGCCATTGACATTATTGATTTAAATATACAATATGGTTGCAGTCTGCATAACCCTGAAAACCATCCATAAAACATTTACATAATATAATATGTTGTGCTCTCATTTACACATAATTTGATTCATTTTCAGATGTCATGAATTGTGTATTATTGTTATTTTATATATAAGTCACAGCATATTTATTTATGCAGTGAGAGATTCTGTGCATATTGGAGCATCACAGTGCAGAACCAGCCTTCACTTACTCTGGGACATACTGGTCAGCCTCTTCCATTCATTAGCACGTTGTCACGTAAGTCACTTGATACATCTGATACAGTACATATAGTAGACCCTTGTCTAGACTAACACTATCAGGAAGTGGGTAGTTGATTTCCATTGGCTGTTGCCACTTACAAGATGTAATTTTGGCACAACACTGGTGCAATTACTAATTTCAGTCGTTCTGTTTATTTTAAGCAGTAACCATAGACTAAAGACATACAAGACCTTAAATACCTACACGACCTAAAAACAGCTAGACTCAGTATCCTCATTAAGTTCAATGTCCGATTTGGTCATTGAGTTACAATATACTGTTGGTCATGCATGTCAATCAAATACCTCTCCTGTCAAATACGCACGCCTTGACGCAGTTGGCCAGCGCTGTGCATCTGACTTTATGCAAGTAAATTCCTGCTCTGTGAGAGCCAGGAGCAACGTTCTATTCAGCCTTGACCAGCAGCGCCATTCATTCAGTGTTAGCCTTTGTATGAATCTATCTTTTGAGTCTCTGTCACTCAAGCTGATGTCACGTGAAGAAAGAACTGAAAATACAGATCATATGATTAATTTGTGTCAGCGTGTCCCCATCACGTAAATGATTGAAAGAAATGATCCTTTTCACATTAGTAAGGGTGTCATCACTTTTTCATTGAATCTGGTTAGCTCAAGGTGCAAACTACATTTAACGCAAAGGCAGACAAATGGTCAGTTCACCAGGCGCATTGTTCTAAAGGGATAAATACTCACTCTTCATTATTCATGGGTGTGTTTTGGGAGTAACATACGATAAACCAATCCGAGTGTCATCTCCCATTCCATTTAAAAATCCAGGCGCGCTTGCACCATGGGTGGAATCCGGACTGCTATTTTACCGCAGGGTTTGTGAAAGTACTGGAGCAGACCATCTAGGCAACAGGACATTCCACAAAGGTCCCTAAAATATATACATGTAGGTTACACGCTAATAATATTTCACATTGTACTATCAATGTTTAATCCTTTGCATGTTTGTGTGTGTAACAAGCAGAGTGTATGTGTTCGTTAATAATAGCTTGATAATGCACCACTTTTGACTTTAGCGTAATCACTTTCTGCTACCTCAAAATAGTATAAAGCGCCTACGAAACTAGCTCACTAGTTCACATTAGCTTTGTGCTGGCGTATAAAATAGTAGCCTGGCTCCGGCAACTATTGCTCTCAGATACATTTATTTAACTGAGATTAGAGTCTGGAAATCCTGTTTGCGTTAGCGTTTTCACAGCCACCCTGCTGGTGGCCCAGTCAGTGTAGGTTAGGGAGATGATGTTGAAGTCAAGCATGGTTCTAAATGGTGATAGCTAGATGAGGCGATCAGAACAGTTGTAGCAACACCGATTGGTTCACAGCTGTCCAATAGTTTCAAAATTTACCAGGTCTAGCCTAGAAGGAAACAACTGAACACTTCCCAAAAGAGCGTAGCTAATAAGCTAATAAATAAAGGCCCTATATGTTTAATGGATTAGTCCCTCCCTCTTCCTGACACAGACACACTAGTTTGCATGAGTACACACAGGTGTAGCAGGCTACTTGCTATGGGGATGTGCTGCAGCTACGGTTAAGAGCAAATGGCACAATGAAGATCTATTTGCAGAGCAACATATTGTATGTATATATATATATGCCTTACATCTCAAATTTTCAGTAATAATTTTTGAGTGAATAAAATAATTATAAAATTACTATTTAATAACTAATTGAATGATTGTGGCTGGCACTTTAGTAGCCTGTCTCCAGTATCCTGTCACCGCCCGAGTATGCTCTCAGCTTATTTTATTTAGCTGAGATTACAGTCTTGAAACCATGATCACATTAGCCTTCGCACAGCCACAGTGCTGGCGGCCCAATCAGCGTGCGTATGTGAGATGACGTTGAAGTCAAGCTTGTTTCTAAATGGTGGAAGAACGATCAGAACAGCAACGCCGATTGGTTCAGCGCTGTCCAGTAGTTTCAAAATAAACCAGAGTTCTATGCCAAGTTGGAGGAAACGACCCTTCCCAATGGAGCGTGGCCAGACCTATTCACAAAGTGAATATGGATGGTCTGGTTATTATGACCAGGCTAGCACTTAAGTACAGTGAAACCAGAATATTGTTTGTGGCAACTAGCTTTGTGAATCATGTGATAATGCACAATATTATGTTATACGAGAATTTGGACATAGATATTGGACACAATACAAGAAACCTCTGTCAAAATAGAAAATGAAAGCAAGAACAGAAAGATTTCTTTCTATTTATGAGATGCTAACTATTTTTCAGAGCCTAGTAAAGACTGACAGAGTGATGTGTGACAGGCTTGCCTGCCATAGACACAAGTAACTTTTCAGCAAGTATAGTGGACAATTCAATTTTTCATGTGACATCTCATTTGTTCAACATCGAAATATTGTCAAAAAAACATAATTGACATTGATACATTTTTGATGGAAAGAAAGCATAAATAACTCAGTAAGCAAGATTTCCTAATTATGAAAAACCAAGTTTCAACCTTTTAACATCCCAACTTTGTTATTTGAAAGACAGAGCATTCATTACAAGAAAGTGTTTGTTCCATGTCACTTGAGAAAATATATTTTCCCTGACAGCCTGAGAGGAAACAATATAGATTAAATCACATTTACTGCATTCCTCCTAGCCCAAAAATAAGAATGTGCATGTTAACTGTAGCACTATTTAGGAAAAGTGGGCATTTAGACTACAATTACATAAGAAAAAACAAGAAGAATGCAACACAAAACTACTGAGATTTTATCAAATAAAAAACAGTTTAGTGAAGTAAGAATTAAGAGGCAGTTAAAGGAAAACTTTAATCACATATTGTCTCTACCATATACAAAAAAAGATACATATTTAAGCAAAAAGCTATTCTATCACTTTACATATAAGCTGCAGTCAAATAGCGGCCCTCTGCAGCAGTATATGTACTACTTAATGCTATTTATACAACAGTTAGTTCTGACCAAGTGATCTGATTGGACGAGAGGCATTCCATGAGTGCCGATATTTCAGTCTAACACACTGGGACATTTAACTATGCATGTATCACTGCACTTTACCAATGTTATCCTAATAACAGTTGCTAATTCAAAAATCAACACACTTCTAAAGCTGTTCAAGTGACTCAACAGATTTTACTTAACTGGCTGCGTGATAAATGGACACAGGCAAATGTAGATGACTACACGATACAAGCGTGGATGTACTGGATACAAATTGGCTGACCTGCGGTAACGTGAAAACTTTACTGCAGGTGTTTATGTTTTTGTTTTGTTTATGTTGTTTATGTTTTTGCCAAATCACAGCCGTGCGGGGATATTCAGTCTAACGCACTCCCTCTCGTGCGTTATTGCTTAAACGTGCTACTAAATCCACCCCAGCTCACATATTATACTCGACATGACATTTGTGTTCAATGGATTACTTGGTGAAAAAAACAAAACAACAAACAATAACAACAAATGAAACATAAAAGTGTTAGTAATGCCGTAAACATTATTGAACCGTGGCACTTGCCCTCTCAGATCCTTCCGAGCATACGGGCAATCCACCAGTTGCAGGGCATGACAATCTGACAGATGACCCGCCCCCCCTGGTAGTAGTACGGCCAGGGGTTGAAGCCCCCCAGCGGTTCGTGGTAGCGCTGACAGTAGCGGTAACCACGGCGACAGTGTTGACAACAGTAGCCGCGGTCGTCCAGGCGATTATCCAGCTCGAGTCCGACGTCTCTCTGCAAAGGACACGTGGTTACATATGGGACAGGGTCACGATGGCATGCATGACAAACACCAGCAACCCCCAAGGCAAGGACAGACTCCACTTGTGGTTGTGAGAATGGATGAGCCTGCTTTGGCTGTAGGTCAGGTGAATATATGAAAAAGCTAAGCAGACGAGATCTGGAGAGATCAAATTTGATGTTTTGCCGTGCTGTGACAAAAAGATTAAGATACCGGTTTAAGCGGGGCGCCTTGACTTAAGCTCCAGGAGCATAAAACAAACATCCTTGACCTTATATTATGCTAGAGGTGGCACTCACACTGTGCGTGTGACGCTATCTCTGATCCCCATGTTCTTAGACCCCCTGCCGGTGCCGTCTTGAATCAAAGGGACGACGGTGGTTTTGCCATAATTATATTATTTATTTCATTCCTGGCCCCACGTTTTGCATCATGTCTGATCACCGCCACACTGTGGTGTCCTGTCCTTCCTCTGACCTTGATGTTAAGTGGGTGGACATTACTAACAATTAGCTAGCGATGATCGTCTAACAAGGATTCTTTCATTTGCTATCACTGGTTGCCTCTGAATTTATAGAGGGGCCAAATGAAACCCACACGAAAGGTAAATTGGGTAGAATTAATGGCCCTTGTATTTATTCATTGTGCCATTTGGTCTATGCCCTCTTAGACATGTGGCATGCCTTTGATCAAGAGCAACTCCAAATGGAGTTGGGACTTGACTGTAGCACTTGAGTGTGTCCTGGGTATGCATTTGACCACATTTCAATCTCCCGTAGTAGTAAATGAATCGTCCGAGACAATCCAGTGCTGTCTGGTTATAAAACCTGGATGCAGGAGTCAATGGCCTCCCCCCAGACCTCACACCAAGAACACAGGCAGGCATGCATCTCTACAGTGCGAACTATTCCCCATCTACTTTCAAAAGGTGGATGGGGAATTATTTAAATAGACAAAAGGCACAGGAACTAGGAATGACAGTAAATAATGATTTAAGGCAGTGGTTCATTTTTGTGAGGAAGTGAGCAGTTAGAGATTTCAAAAAAAGAATTCTGACAATTATTTATTGCAGCTGGCTGTTAGCTCCCGTCAGCATTCCAACATTCAACCAGAATTATTATGAGGAAATGCACATATGCTCAGTACACTAGGAATAGCTTGTGACAATTTCAGGTAGACACATTACTATTGTTTCAGTCTAGCTCATGGTCATTAACTCTCAGACAACAATCTGTTATGGAATATACACAACAAGCTGTCAATGGATCAGTGATAATCATAGCTGCTTCGCGCATCCCACACAATGCAGAAAATACCCTTCTTGCTGAAAATGAGTTAAATATTTTATTTAAATGATGTTTCATTTATCAAAACAAACAGCCAATAGGTAGCATTGTACCTTATAGATAATTAATCAGAGCTATCCTTTTTAAATGGAGGGCACATATTAATCACTCTGGCACTGACTCACTTCCCATCTTGTGTGGAATGCTGTGGCGATAAGAATGGTGCACCATGGGAAATCTTGGGCAGCCATTCACAAACAAGCAGCATTAATGAAGAGTAAAAGTCATTACTCCCGTGCTGCATCTGATTTCATCATCAAATACACACGCACGCACACACACATACCTTCATGCATATTATGAGGCACAGGATATTAATAAGTCTGCAGAGTAGAAAACTTTGTCAGTCATTCAATAAGATGTAACGAATGAAAGCATGACTCCGTTAATTTCCACATTTGTTGGAGCTATTTCACACACTCCGATTAACATTCTTCATGGGTGTAAAGCACATGCCCGGATATGTTATTAAATCTCATTGCAGAGCTCATCACATTCAATACGATTTCAAATTAAAACACCTGGAATATGTCTAATTACCCATGATTCTGTGGACCAAAATATTTTAATGTACTGTTATTATAATAATAATAATAATAATAATAATTATTATTATTATTATTATTATTATTATTATTATTATTATTATAAATAGTATAAATTATTCATGCATTTACAAAATGGACCAAAGGTTATGTTGATAAAAATGTAGACTAGCGTTTATACCAACTTTACTGTGGGAAATGTTTTAATAACAAAATAATACAACTGTTGTAGTGAAACAATATCATTCTGTATATAAACCTTCCTATTTTGATTTCCATATGAGCAGAATTGTTTTTACTAATATAATTCTATTTTTTTTAAATATGTTTGTTATATTGTGTAATTTGTCTTGTACAGAATACATAATATTCTAATTTCCATGTTCTATTGACCAAAGCAACAGTGCGGCCCCGTGAATTGTTTAGATAGTTGTGAGATATGTATATATACTGTATATGCTTCTATGGTTCCCAAGATACTGTATAGCTGACGTTAAAAAAATTGACAGTATTTGTCAGTTTCATAACCATAGTAGTTTATATATTACAGCCACGGAAAAATGACTGTTACAGCTGTACATACAAATACACACCTTATTGGGTGTGTGGGGACCTATGCAGTGGTTGCGGTAGACTTTATTGGTGTCCGTCAGGCAGGGTTATAAAAATTCCGTCATAGTCTATTTTTTATTGTTATTTTTTAAAACTATACCAGAATATGAACTAGGCCTAATTATTAACAGTATTGGTTTCATGTTCGTCTCCATTGTACACTTTTACAAGACAGCATCGGTTTAGCAGAACAGATTGATTTAAAATAAACCCATCATATGTAGCTTCATATGCCTTTAAGTGATATTGTAGGGGCAGATAAGTTGTATAATTCACAGCCAGCATTTACCGTGACAGTTGTCATGTTGTCTTGGTTTTGATTGATATACTTGCTTTTGGTTTCAGAAAAAGATATACTCAAATTGTTGTGATGCTTTAATCTACACAGATGCCTCGGCCGGACTTCATATTGTTCCTCGAACATTATGTTAAGGGTTCAATTCCTTCAAAACCTTAGTATTAAGCCTATTGATTGTGTGTTTCTCGAATATTAAATTTTTCAAACAAGTTCTCAAAATGATAAAGTTATAAAGTTTGATAATATTTTGGCTGACTTTTCACAGTGAAACCAATATGTCCTACCAATGTCCTACCAGTATAGGCTAGACATGTAAGCGTTTAGCTTACAAGTCATAGATTTCACCCAGAAGCGGAAAAAAACCCCCACTCGTGTATGTTTTGTTTACTACCTGCTGCCGACCATTTGCCTCATCACTGATTACTGATCATTGCACAGTAGCGAGGGGCGATGTCTGCGCCCTTTTTGAGTTCTCAATATAGGAATCAATTGGAATGCCCCACTGTAAAAATGAGCGTGCATGTTACAAACACTTGCCGTAGTGTGTTGATCACAGCATACTCTAGTTTCATTGAACAATTAAAGACTATGATATCGGCATCCTGCTTCAGGACTGGTAGATTTCCCTAAGTGTAGATTTTCAGACTGACGGACGGCCTTCATATTTTCATATTATTGTTAGAAATATTCAGTCAATGACGGAAAATATTCAGTTAACGCCACCTGGCAAAATTGCCTCTGGTAAAATAATGCACAACAGCCCTTTAACGGTGGTGTTAATGATGCTGGAAACATAGAGACACACACACACACACGCACAGCCATACAAATGTACACACACAACTTATCACGTGTACAGTATAATGCTGTATGCGCGTCAAGGCCTAGACTTTCAAAGCGAGGCCCAATCATACTGGAAGCTCCTTGTTATGTGGGTCAAGGACAGTGGTCCTATTCCTCCAGCGCTGTCAGATGATAGTTATTCAGCTGGAGATTTCCAGGGCCACTTCTCCCGCGCGCCAGGCACCAATGTGGCAGGCATGGCTAAAGGTCAACCCCATATATCTGCCAACCTCTGTCACAAAGACTCTAATGATTATTCTGCTGTTTGAAAAAAACAGTTCACGGTGGGGACAGTCTGAGCTAAAATAGGATTTGGACTTGTGAAACACAGATGAAAGGCCACAACACATCAGGTAAAGGCGTGGGTGTGCGCGCGCGTGTTTGCGTGCGTGTGTGTGTTTTTATGTGTTAAAGAGGTGGGGAGAGAGAAAGAGAGAGAGAGAGAGAGTACTGTAGGTTTATGTGTATTTCTATCTGGATGTGGCAGTAAAAATGCCACGCATAACATATGCAGGCATCCCACTGGCAGCATCGAAGGATTCCGACTCCCAATTACAGCCTGCAACTGGGCACTGCGTTTGGTCACAAAGGCCTTTGTTATCGCTGGACCCGCAAAAACTGGGCGGACGGGGTCCCGGGAATGGATTGCAGCCGCGTGACATTACTGTGCTGAAGAAGACATGGAGGAAGAGCAAGGAGAGGAAGAACATAGGAGGTGTTGCTGGGACCTGATAAACGCTCACATTATTGGCCGTCTCATTCCTCTGCGTGTCTCTCCCTTACAGCTCTGAGAGCTCAGAGGAAGACACACAGCTCAGCTCATTATCCTTGAATATAGCTTCTGACTGAGGCAACCATCTCTGTGTAGAATGATGGAGAGCTTGTGTCTGTGTGTGCCTGAGAGAAAGAGAGAGAGGGAAAGAGAGGGTGTGTGGTTGTGGTGCCTTGGCGTGTTTATCAGCTGGTCTATCTGTTTGCTTTGTACGGTTGCGTGAGTGCATAATTCTCTGTGTGTAATGTGTTTGAGAGCGTAATCTTCTCTCAAAGTCAAGGATAATTAACCATAGAGTACTGAATGGTTTACATGAAGTACAGCAAAATATGCCATTTGGCCTCTCCATTTATTTTATATACTTTGAAATTAAGGCGTAATTAATAAATGAAGCCCATCAATTCAGTAATGAGTGACCTTGTGCAGTGCTTTCTACCGCCTCCAAAAAAAAGACAAAAGTGAAAAACGGCTGTGTGGAGAATTGGCTGCCTTCAGAAAGGCTGAATATTCATCCCAATTAACGGACGGACATTAAGGGAGCCTTCAATAAACTTCCTTTACTTAAACAGATATATAGAGCAATCCCTATGCCCTCTAATGACCACGTCCATTTGAACATCAATTAGACAGCGATTTATGCAGCAGCCGTGTGAGCTCAAGAGTGTGTCTGTGGCTAACAAGGTTTAGTACTCACGTAGTCTCGCAGAGCCAGCTTTGACTGCACTGGATAACCGAGTCAAGACCTGCCTAATTGACATAAGAGGTATTTTGACTGACATGCACGACGACCAACTGTACATAACGCAATGACCAAATCGGACGATAAACTAATACTGAAGAACATGTTAGGAAACTTAACAACAAGCCTGACTGGCTGCAGGTGTCGTAAATCTGTTGAATAAGGAGGTTATGGTCAGTCTTGTGGCACAACAGATGCTCCAGAAGTCGCTGGTTCGAACCCTGCTAACTCCTCGCCAAGGGCCTCATGTACTAACGTGTTAGTGTCCGAGTGCAACGACTTTACTCCTAAAAACATGGCATTGTATGTACGTACAACATACATGGATAAAAGGCTATTCTGCCTGCTGAAAAAACACAGGACCGCAAGTTGCACTTTCCTATTTAGACATATGCATTCATGGGACGGTCGAGGGGAGATTGGGAGTGTCGCGCAACTATATGGGAGGGGATGCGCAAGGAGAGTGATTACCTATTTCGTTGAGTTTATGAAAACTACAATGCAAAGCGCAAGTCGGTTTTGCAGTGAAAATTCTCTGCTTTTGAAAAGCAGGTAATATCCCAGTTAGTGCGTTTCTTTGAACAGAATTAAGCAACGGCAAGATTAATCCGTGCAAGGCGAAAACACAGGCCATGGAGAGATCTGCTGAGAAGATGTTATTGCTTGTATGTTGTTAAAATAAATGTTTAGTCCACTTATTTCATTTAAATGTTCTAGTCACCCAAACATAATTATTTTGGGCTATCTTTTATCTTAGCACTGATGAAGAGGCTGAGACTAGAGACAGTCTCTTATGTGACGTAGTGCTGATGAAGAGGCTGAGACTAGAGACGGTC
>JAODLL010072481.1:0-10061 GCA_026546735.1 Forbesichthys agassizii | reverse complement strand
TTCCCAATGTCCCATGTTCCCAGGGTCCCATGTCCTTAATGTCCTATGTTCCCAATGTCCCATGTTCCCAGGGTCCCATGTTCTTAATGTCCTATGTTCCCAATGTCCCATGTTCCCAGGGTCCCATGTCCTTAATGTCCTATGTTCCCAATAACCCATGTTCCCAGGGTCCGAAGTTCCCAGGGTCCTAATTCCCAGAGTCCCATGTTGCTAGGGTCCTGTATTCCCAAGGTCCAAGGTTCCCCAGATCATATTTTCCCCTGGTTCACCAGGAATCCTGGGAGAACACATGTGGAACTGGGAAACATAGGAATGACCCCATGCAAACAGATCATGACATTTTCAGTGCTGATAACCTTTCACATGCCTTTTCACATGACATATATGTATCATGTTAATGGTATTCTATTATTTTAAATGTGTAAATAGGTCTAATTTAATAATTTGTATGAATTCTGACTATGTTTCCCACAGATCACTATTGCGACCAAGTATAAAACCTAATATTTAACTAATCAACAGTAAATACTAAAATGGCCTAATGCTTGAATGTTAGGGAGGTCTAATAAGTAAAATGCAAGGAAATTACAATGAAAAGTTTTAGGATTAAACAGGTTAATACACTGCAAATAATAATATAAAATATACTCAGCTTCTGCTCTAGTCTCCCATCCATCAGCGATTACACACCTTCGTTATGATGAACATACCCTCTCTTTTGTCACTACAGTAACATAAGCTATAGCCAGAATCATACCAGTGAATAGATTCTGGACTGTTTATGCCATTTTTATGTTTATCTATGAATACAATTTTAATGAAATGTCTTCAGGGCTGTGATGTGAACTGGCTATAAATGTAATTTAGCAATTTCATATCCAGGACATTATCTTTTCTTATGAGAGAGATGTTCAAAGGAGCCAGCGTTATGCTGATTATCCTTCATCTATCTATGGGATTTCACTCTGCCATACTGCTTTTATTCATGAATATCTTCGATAAAGGGAAAGAAATATGGAATATTTGATGGAATTACAGAAATGGTAAAGGTGATTCGATTATCATGTTAGACTCATGAAAATCGAACTACCGTAACCATGCTATCTCACTAGTAATCAACAGAGCTGCTAAATACCTGTGTTTAGGCTTTTAAAACCTATACTACAGCCATAAATATGGTATTTCTGGGAAGAAAAAAGATGGCACAAACAAGAACCAATAGTCGTTAGCTTTTACCAAGCACTCAAACATACAGTAGCACTTACGTTTCAGTTAAAGACTTTTTTTATTTGAGTGTACACACCTTTTCAGCAGCCATACCATAAAATATCTCTAAATGCCCTACAGTGAGTGATGCGATGTGCACATATAAAACAGTGAACAGACACTTAGCACCAATGTCAGAGATCAATAGTGCAAAGAGTAAATCTCTCTTATTAAGAACAGAATGTCATTCAGAGTGGGATTTATGGAGGTCTTTTTTTGTCTGTGTATTGATTTAAAGGGTCTTCCTGCCTCTATTCCAAAGCCAGTTTCTCTTCTATTTTCTGTCACAATTGTTGGTTTTAAATAAAATAGAGATTTTCAATTTAACGGCAGAATCTGCAGCTTTGTAGATACCTGTAGTTTACAGAGGTTTCAGACTAGATTTGACAGCAGTATGAGAAATCTGTTCTTTTATGTTTAGTGAATCATCCTGTCAGCTTATATGTTTGTGCAGAAGACTGCCTTACAACACACGTCACTCGCACTACTCCACCTTACAACACAAGTCACTCGCACTACTCCACCTTACAACACAAGTCACTCGCACTACTCCACCTTACAACACAAGTCACTCACACTACTCCACCTTACAACACAAGTCACTCACACTACTCCACCTTACAACACAAGTCACTCGCACTACTCCACCTTACAACACAAGTCACTCACACTACTCCACCTTACAACACAAGTCACTCACACTACTCCACCTTACAACACAAGTCACTCGCACTACTCCACCTTACAACACACGTCACTCGCACTACTCCACCTTACAACACAAGTCACTCGCACTACTCCACCTTACAACACAAGTCACTCGCACTACTCCACCGCTGAGGTTTTATACTGTAAGCAATATCTGCAGCCAGAAGCTACAGTTAGCCTGCAGTATGATTCCCTTTTTAAACGTACACGTAACCTTGATGTCCTGGCTGGTAGAAAAAATGTTTGAAGAAGATGCGGCCGCACACTCACTCAGCTCAGATGCAAATAATTGTTTAATCGTCCAACGTTTCAAAAGGCAAGTTGACTTCTTCAAGGCATATCGCTTTTTAAACTTAGCTTTTAACAGGATGCAAAAACTGAAATATTTCAAAAACTTTTAACCTTACAAACATTTAAGATACATGCATTTACTTGCAAATGTGCTATTATTATTCTGAGTGGGATACCATTATGAAGCCAATGACTGGTGGAATGGCACCAATCATTGCACTGCAGCAATTCATCCATTCGTTGCCATAGAAACGGCCTGGCTGAATAGGGGATAAGTAGGAGAGCATGGTGCAATTGCTGACACCTGCATCCTTCATTTCCATCTCTACAGGCAAAACCTGCAGGAAATGTCCATTTTAACAAATTATTTATTCTGTTATTACTGTGTAAAACATATTTTAGGGTATTGTTATTTTGATAAAAACCCTTTTAAGGACAGTAATATGTTGAAGAGTAACGAGTGGTAAAATCTGCTAGAATCTTCTCCATTGTTGTAAAACTGTATTGTTTCTATTGAAAATGTGTTTTATGTTTGAAATGTGTTGGTTGCTGCTGACTTGGCCAGAATGTTTTTTAAATTAGATTTTTAACGTCAATAAATATTTTCTGGTTACATAAATGCATAATAAAAAAAAATGTGTCAGAAGCACTCAAGCCGAATAGACTACACACATTCAATTCTATAAACAGTCTTTAAAAAGACTCTGTACTCCAAAGTAATTCTATTGCTATGGACCTTGTAAAATACATTCATTTTAAAGAATGCAAATATGATATATATTTTTATTATTTGTATATCCAGTATTTTACAATAGTCATTGAGATATGTTGTTTTAAGAGCTAGTCCTACAGTAGACCTCCTGTATAGCATGTGAAACATACTGTAAGCAATTACCCGTGTAACATGGCAACACAGATCTGTAGAAAACTCAAGGTGCCCTTTCCCTACATATAACCCTTACTACTTCCATTGTAGACTAGGGCTATGCCCCAGGGTAGGCAGCTCTGTCTGTCTTCCAGCGGAGCCAGGGGGGCATAAAGTGTCTGAACTGACAGGTATGCTAACAAGACAGGGACGTATGAGAATACAAAGTAATTCATCAACAGACAAGCCAATGATTAGAACATGAATATGTATCAAACCATTTCTAATATTTCTCATTCTACCGTGTTCCTTGTTGTATTTCATATACACAGAAGGATTTTTAAATGTCAAATACACATGTTTTGTGAATGGAATGCAGATGTCCTTAAGTGGGATACACTTATATTTAATTTAATGTGTAATGTGTATTGTGTGTCCTGTGCCAATAGGTGTATAAGGTGTCCTATATATTGTCTTGTGATGTGTTGTGTCTTGTCGTGGACAGGGTGATGTATATTGCAATCTTCTATCAACAGAAATACTGTAAGAAATTCAGTGCTTTGTTTTCTCTTACTCTGGGCGTTTTGCTCAAATATACTATGAAACCATCATAGCAGTATCAACTTACAGCAAGGCAGTAACAACGTAACAGCACTTTACATAACAAACGCATATTAACCCCCACAACCCAATGTGAGGCCTCATAATGGGCCTATAAAACTTAATGAGGCCTACTTCAACAGCTGCTGTGTTCACAGCCCTTGGGACCTTGCGCAGCACACCAATGCCAATATATATCGTTTACAGTGTGGCCTTAAGTCTCTTCCACTCACGTTCTGCTATCTTTCCATGTCTTTAGTCTCCTATAGACTTGCTAGTAACAACACAGCATCTCTTAGCGTTGCAGCTGATCTACTGTACGGTATACACTTCCAGTCCCAGACAATCCTGTCAGCAGCCGCCATGCTGCCAGTCCACTCCTGTTTTCATGTGTGCTGCAGCTATATACTGTAACGTTCATGTCAACGTCTGCGCTACATTGTATCTTCATCTACTTACTCACACAAGCATTTGTATATACTAGTCTACAGTATGTATATTTATTTTTAATAGGGGTCTAACATAGTATGCGCTGGCATGAGTTGTGTTCTATTCTTATGGACAAATGACAAATGACAAATATGAACAAGTACACGGTTAAACCATAATAGCTTTTCTGTTGTTTCTTTTCAAAGGTCTCTCTAGACGTCAAGGTAAGCCACTTTCTTCTTTTCTTTGTAGTAGTCCAGACAGACATGTCTTTTGTTGAACCAACCAATGGGACTGTTGCCATTTTGCTTATAGCACCTGACCTGTTTGCACTTGTTCATAGGACAGATTTACATATAAACAGCCATGGGAATTACACTGATTAAAATATTTCTTCTGTTTGGTTCAAATTGTTTTTCTTTTCATGATTGTTTTGTTAGGCAGTGAGGCAAAACCCTTTCACGGCTTTCTAAATGACCTAATTTACTTTAATGGTGTGTTGATATGTACATCTCACCCATTGGATATCTCTGAGGTAAATTATCTAATTTTGAAAGCAACATCAACAAAATGCCACCAGAAACAAAGGCGGTCTTACAAATTACGTATAGAAATCATGTCTTTATTAAGTTCTTTCTTGGCTCTGCATTCCGTTTTTTGCTGTCTCTTTCTATTTCCCTCTCTATTTCCCTCTCTATTTCCCTCTCCTTTTTCCTGGCAGTGGAATTTGACAGCCATCTGCAAAAGGTGCAGGTGGCCGAGAATGTAAACTCTGAAAGCCATTAAATGTGTCTATTAACCCTGACTGGAGGCTCGTATTCTGCTCACTTCCATTACGGCGACTGGAAGAGGCCTTCCTCACAAACAGCATGGTTTGAGCATAGCGTTTCCACCGGCAGAAAATACACAGACAGATTTGGGTACTGTCTGACAAGACATATTTGACTTGTTTGTTTTTTTTTTTTTTTGGGTGGAGAAGAATATTAGTTAAACCTGAGAGTTTCAAAACAGTTAACAAAACAGCTGCCAAGTCCAACAACCAATGTTAGGTGGACAAGCAATATGGGTGTAGAAGTTTTCATATCACAAACCACAAGCTGACCACACAAGAGAGACATACTACATTTGAAGGTTTCTGTGGGTAATATCTAGCATATCTATCTATCTCACCATATGGGTGTATGGCCATGCGCACATCTCATCAATGGCTAATGGCGAAGGAGATAATGTGTGTGTGTATGTGTATGTGTGTGTAGGGGCAGGGGGGGGATGAAAGTGTGAGGAAAAAGGTCTTGTGGAATCTATATTTTTAAATGAAGTTTAAACTATGAAGATAAACGTTTTGCTTAAATGTCATACTGCTGTATATTATAGACGCTTGTGAGAAACGTATGCATTGTGAACCTAAGGGTTGGTATTTTCATAGTCTGTTTAACATCTGCAGAGTAAGTGGAGACATATGTACCAGCCTCCACTAGACCCCACTATCCCGTGTAAGATAAGACAGGCGATATCAGATTACTCTGTAGGCAAGTTTAAGGTCTACTCCACTCTAAGAGTGTAACAAAGGAACCAGAAGAAGGATGTCACCGGTCAAGGAGCGCGGACTCGCTTGTATCTCGACAAGGGCCTCACACGCGTGAGGCCCGCAGCCAATGGAGAAGAGCCACACCCGTCTTGCATGCGTATGACAGAAAAGGGGAGAGAGAATCGTGCACTTTTCGGTTGGAGACTGAATTGAGGTTCTGTCACCATAAATCCTCTGCAGAGACGATTTGTAACTTCAGGTATGTTTCATTTACCTTAATTCAAAACGTATATACTTAAAGACAAGCGTGAGAGTCCATTTTTCTCCTCTTCTGGACACTGGCACTCTCAACTTTTAAGCCTGTACTGTACAACTATGCACGTTATTTTGCATATTTAATTTGTGTTTATACAAAAAAAAAAAGTATGATGCCATGAGTAGTCTGTCCCACCCGGATCTTAAACCCCTCTCTCCCGTGCATGAAGCAATAGCAGATGCCACCACACATGCAACCATGGCATTTTGTTTTTCTGAAGCCAAAAAAGCAAGAGGAGATACATTCCACCACAAACACACACAAGAACAGGACATCAAAGGGATGGTATCTGAGGGTCAAAAGCGGAAAATAACTTAACTGTGTTGTTGTACAGTGAAGTAGCCTATAGTTTGGGCTTTCCTGTTGTGCGATTATGATATCAAAATCGATGTGAGACAAATACTGGCGCGCTAAACCAATATCTAAGCCAAGATTTTGGAAACTATAGGAAGTCATAACTAAACATTATCTTAAACTAAACAATGTAGCTATAGATTTACCCCGATGTGTAAGGACAGTCATTCACGTGAGTGGTCACGATTGTGCATTGAGACCAGTGGAATTGTGAATAAGCTACTGTAACTCTTAAAAGCATTTTGTAGTTCTGTCTCTCTGTGTATCCCCATTCCCTGCCTTCTGCTCCTATGCATCTGATTATTCTGTGAGTGGTGCAGGGACCCACATTTTAACTCTGCATCCAATGGCACAATACTATGGAAGTCCACAGTGGAGTAAATCCAAATGCAATCCCAAATTGCATTTTAATTGTCAAACAATTCCACGCTTTAGAGTGGATTTAATTCAAATGAAAATGCAATCCCATAATTGCATTTTCATTTTCAAAATAGTCCCCGCATTTTATTGGACACAATTAAAACTTAAATGCAATCCCAAATAAGAATTTCATTTTCAAAGACAAATGCGCTTTGCAGCGGACCATATTCAAATTAAATAAGCTAAACAGCGCCTCCCTTCAAATGCAAATACATTTTCAAGTCAGCTATTCTATGATAATTGTAAGCCAATACTGTACACCAAATTCACCAAATATCTCATCGCATTTCGCTAGCTTTATGTTCTGTTCTCTATGCGTGCTGAAAAAAGAATCTGGTACTTCCACAAAGCCCTGTCTCCGTAAAAAGGAACATCAACAAAGTGGCAAACACTGCTCACAACAACAATGACCTTGGCTTCACAATGCTTCTCTATGTGTTGGGCGGAGCGTCTGAGGGAGATTGCAAGCATTGTTGAGAATTACTAACCCGACTTACCATATATTAAATAGAACACTTATTATGCTTTCATGAGATCCCTCATAATGATTTCATTTAAGGACGTGGGCATGTGTAAACTAAGCCTGGTTCTGTTTCATATTCACTTTAGTAAATTCATTGAATACAGTTCTATATTTTTTACATTGGATACATTTTTTGTATGTATATCTTCAATTGATCTGTATTGTTATTTCAATGAAACCTTTCCGTGTTTACTTATATTCATTCATATTTGTATTCATATTCCTATTAAAAATGAATTAATCTGTATCACTACAGCCATACTGTACCTACTATATTGTTCTTATAATTCACATCACATCACCAATGTCACAGCACAAAAATCACAATACGCCTCATCTCTTTTTATTTAATTTAAGGAATTTAATAATGACAATTACACAGTGGTTATTGACTGGTAGTAATTTCATTAGTAGTAGTGGCAGTTATATAGGGGTGTTGTTTTACATTATTTAGTTTGGCAGAAACATTGTTGCATATACAGTACAAATGCTGCACTTGTGTGTGATGAAATCTTCCATCTTTAGTAAGATGTCTCAGCATGAGGCTTTGCTTTCCCCCTATTCCTCCACCATCATACTTTACATTTCTCCCTGGTTGTGAGGAGAATGCAGGGGGCCAGTGTTTGTTTTGCCCTGATCCTGTGTTTCCACCCTCTCTGGCTTTAGAAGTGCACCCAAGTTCTTTTTTGGTAGATCACCCAGCAACAGACACGGCACTGTGTCCCCAGCCTTTCACAGTGAGCGGAAACGCAGCCTCTTCTAGAGAGGCCTACCAGAAATGCTACCTGACTGCCTTACCAATGAACAGACAGACACATTCTATGGTCCCGCAGTGTTACGCATAACTAGTCCTGACACCAAGCCCTCCCTCTCTACGCCACCAAAGAAGAATGAAGGCTTTTTTAGGATTGAGAGATTTGGGAAAGCTAAATTTCGTGCTCTCTCTTTCTCTTTCTCTTTCTCTTTCTCTCTCTCTCTCTCTCTCTCTCTCTCTCTCTCTCTCTCGCTCGGTCTCTTTCTCTCTCTGTATCTCTCTCTCGTTCTCACACAAACAAAAAGATTCCTCTACATATTCATATACGCACAAACACACAATAATTCTAACTGCAATTTTAAAGTGCATATTGCAACATTTAAAAGCATTGCAAGTTGCAATATATCCTTGTAAGATGTATCCTTTTAACAAATGTTAAAATGTGTACTGTCAGAAAATAATTCACTCTATTGTTATGAGTTATTTGATATGTGTGGACATTTATATGGACATTTTCTGATACAGCCCAAGCTCGTTTGCACTTATAAAAGACGTAGTTGTGTTAGAGTCTAATATTGTGTTAGAATTTAGTGAATAATGCACATACACACACACACACACACACACACACACACACACACACACACACACACACACATACACACACACACACCCACACACATACACACACACACACACACACACACATACATGCAGGCTAAATGCACACAAATGCACATCATTATCCCTCATTGTACCAGAAGCCTTTACATAGCTCTGCCCCTACTTGCCAAATAATACACAAGCAGCAAATATCCATAAAGACGATGTTTAATGGAATCCTGCCAAAACTGATCCTTCCCAACAGGCAAGCATGAAACAGTGTCACGCATAACTTTAATTAATACATTCAAAACTCCGTTTGACCCCGTTGTCGAAATGAGAAGGAACACGTTCGCTACAGCGCTCCAGTATATGTCATTATCCTGCACAATACATAACACCGTTGCCATTACGTTCATGTTGGTCTCTGCTCTGTCTTCCCAACATCAGCTGTGCTGTGGTTTGAAAGCACCCTTGTCCCTTGGCTGTATGCCTGAGCAGGTACACTGACAGGGGGCCAGCTGTCTGCCTGCCTGCCTGTCTGCCGGTGCCTGTATGCTAAAGTCTATTACTGCCACCTCCTTCTGCAATTACAAGCTCCAGTGCACACAGGCCCGCCATCAGGTGTGGCCTGGGATACGAGCAAGCCGTTACGGGCACTCGCCAGAGTTTCCTCCCATTGTGGCAGAGCAGCCCGACAGGAGACGCTTGGCACATCCGAGGTGGCGTAGCCCGCGGGGCCAATCAACCAGCTGGGATTAAAAATGCTAAACTTTCGTTTAGTATCATTAGAAGGTTTGTGCACCCCTCATTGGTTCACCATCTGGGCCCTTGCCATAGTACTGTATCAGCACTGCAAAATACAGCCCAGAGGACTAAGGATAGGGGGAGATAGAGAGAGAGGGAGAGAGAGAGAGAGAGAGCGAGAGAGAGAGCGAGAGAGAGCGAGAGAGGGAGAGGTGGGGGGGAGAGAGAGAGAGAGAGAGAGAGAGAGAGAGAGAGGTGGGGGGGGGCGAGAGGATATTATTTGTAACACTCCACCATCGACAGCTTCCTTCCACATTAATAACCATTAACCACAACGTTATGTATTCCAAAGCTACGGGCTGGCCTTCGCTCTCGCACACAAGCGTCTGTTATGACGTAACTGACCCTGCGAGCTGACACAACACCACGAGTGAGATTATGACAGACGACGTTGTCATGGCACCAAACACGGGCAGCTGTCCCCAATACCTGCCGTCATGTGTTTGTTCACGCATGATGGATGAAGTTATAGGCACATCATCTGCATTCTGCCTATCTCCCCCCCCCCCCTCTTTCTCTTTCTCTCTCTCTCTCTCTCTCATGGATCCACACTGGTGCATTAAGCCAATAAGTCAGGAAAACATACAATCATGTTTG